>JAPDNY010000614.1:0-29866 GCA_029375565.1 Gekko gecko
TTCTGGGGCCTCGCAGCTGCGAGGCGCCCAGGAAAGCCGGCAGCTCTGGCGCTGGGAGGGAAGGGGGCATTTCATGAGGGGGGCATTTTGGCGCCCCTGCAGGGCTGGCACCCTAGGCGAGTGCCTAGCTCGCCTAGTGGGTGAGCCGGCCCTGTGTAGAAGCGGCTCCCTGGAGAGGTGAGGGGAGTACCCTCCTTGGAGATCTTCAGGAGGAGACCAATTTGGTGGAGTGGTTAGGAGCACGGACTCTAATCTGGGAGAACCGGGTTTAATTCCCCACTTCTCCACATGCAGCTGTTGGTGTGTCTGTTAGGCACTTCAATAATGCAGCATCAACAACAGGTTCTTCAGCAGAGTCAGGTTTATTGGTCAGTCAAGATGAAGTTACTATGAACAGTTGAGTCAGGAATGAGGCATACAAAATAGCTAAAACAGTTATAGCGGGTTCATACAGGACCCCCTGACACCTGAAGGCCAATAAGCAGTCATGATGAAGCGCAGGGAAGAGTACAATGTTCAGAAGTTCACAGGCCGGAGCCGGATGGACAGAGGCCGTCAATGAGCATGCACAAAGCGTGCGTTTGACCCGAGCTCGAAAGATGTCGCAACAGCCACAAAAAGATCAGAAGAAAGGCAACAGGAAGTAACAACAACAACGCGCTGCAATAAGGGTGCCTGGTAGGCTTGTCACCCCCCTGGTATGTGGCCCTAAGTTAGGATTTGTGTGTTAATGAAATATGTGAACCGCTCAGAGCACTCCGGGGGTGAGCGGTATACAAACTGAAAGGAGGAAGGAAGGAAGGAAGGAAGGAAGGAAGGAAGGAAGGAAGGAAGGAAGGAAGGAAGGAAGGAAGGAAGGAAGGAAGGAAGGAAGGAAGGAAGGAGAGCGCAGGACATATCAGAGGCTCCGTGCCTAGAGAAAGGAGCGTTCAAGGCCAAGGAGCCGATAAGGCGGGCAAAGCAAAGCGGCAGCTGTACACTGAACACATTCCAGAGGCAGAACAAAACCCATGGCGGGGCTACCCGACAGTGACCTTGGGTCAGTCACAGTTCTCTCAGAGCTGTTCTTTAAAGGGCAGTTCTCAAAAGAGCTCTCTCAGCCCCACCGACCTCACAGGGTGTCTGTTGTGGGGAAGGGAAGGGAAAGGAGATTGTCAGCCGCTCTGAGACTCCTTCGGGTAGTGAAGGGCGGGGTACAAATCCAATCTCCTCCTTCTTCCTCTTCTTCCTCTTCTTCAGTCTCCCATCCAAATACTAGCCAGGACTGACCCTGCTTACCTTCTGCGGCCTGACAGGTACTTCTGTTGCTTCATCAGACCTAGATGTGGCATTTATCAAACCCCACATGGCTTTAAGAACATAAGAGAAGCCAATGTTGAATCAGGCCAATGGCCCATCTAGTCCAACACTCTGTCACACAGTGGCCAAAATATACCAGGTGCCATCAGGAGGTCCAGCAGTGGGGCCAGGACACTAGAAGCCCTCCCACTGCTGCCCCCTCCAGCACCAAGAATAGAGGGCATCACCTGCCCCAGACTGAGAGTTCCCATCTATACCCTGTGGCTAATAGCCACTGATGGACTTCTGCTCCATATCCTTATCTAATTCCCTCTTGAAACTGTCCATGCTTGTAGCTGCCACCACCTCCTGTGGCAGTGAATTCCATGTGTTAATCACTCTTTGGGTGAAGAAGGACTTCCTTTTATCTGTTCTAACCTGACCGCTCAGCAATTTCATGGAGTGCCCACGAGTTCTTTGTTTGACCTGAGCTATTAGCAATGCCAAAGGCTCGCCTCCTTTTCCTCTAACATGCCTGTTTTACACCCCTGAAAGAATTAAGGGTTCGGTTCAAAGTCCTGGATGTCTCCCCAGCCCCCACTGTTCAGTTTTCTCTTGGGCCCGTCACCCATCAGAGCGCCTGACTTCTTCTTCCTCTAGTGAGGCGTCTGTTGTGTGGTGTAATTGGACAGCCATTGATTGCCACACAACCGTTCTTTTGTGCCCGGGATTAATGGGAAGACAAGAAATAAATTTTGCCGCTGCTAATTAACCCCAATTACAGAACCATACCGAGCTGAGCTGAGGGTTACCCCACTGGATCTAGTCAAAGCGGCCTTCATTTACCATGTGAAGCCAGTTTGGTGTAGTGGTTAAGTGCGCGGACTCTAATCTGGGAGAACCGGGTTTGATTCCCCACTCCTCCACTTGCAGCTGCCGATGTGACCTTGGGTCAGTCACAAGCTCTGGCACAGCTGTCCTTGAAAAAGAGCAGTTTCTGTCAGAGCTCTCTCAGCCTCACCTACCTCACAGGGTGTCAGATTTGGGGAGGGGAAGGGAAAGGAGTTTGTAAGCCGCTCTGAGACTCCCTTGGGTAGTGAAGGGCGGGGTATAAATCCAATCTCTTCTTCTTCTACCTCACAGGGGGTGTCTGTTGTGGGGAGGGGAAGGGAAGGAGTTTGTAAGCCGCTCTGAGACTCCCTTGGGTAGTGAAGGGCGGGATATAAATCCAATCTCTTCTTCTTCTACCTCACAGGGGGTGTCTGTTGTGGGGAGGGGAAGGGAAAGGAGTTTGTAAGCTGCTCTGAGACTCCCTCAGGTAGTGAAGGGCGGGGTATAAATCCAATCTCTTCTTCTTCTTCTACCTCACAGGGGGTGTCTGTTGTGGGAAGGGGAAGGGAAAGGAATTTTGTCAGCCGCTCTGAGACTCCCTTGGGTAGTGAAGGGCGGGGTACAAATCTAATCTCTTCTTCTTTTTCTTCTTCTTCACTTAGGGTTGCCACGCTCCAGGTGGTGGCTGGAGAACTCCTGGGATTACAACTGGTTTCCAGGCAACAGAGATCAATTCGCTTGGAGAAAATGGCGGTTTTGGAAACCCTATGGCATTCTACCCCATCGAGGTTCCTCCCCTCCCCAAACTCTCCACCTTCCTCAGGCTCCACCCCCCAAAAACTCCAGGTATTTCCCTACTCAACCAACCAGCTCCCCAAAATGGCAGCTCACACCCCCATCCCATATTCCAGAGCACAGCTCTTAGCTGTAGGTTACACTGGGAGGTATTAAGGCCAAGGGCGAAGTTGTTCAGGGTGGTGAAAACCAGGGAGGAGTGTGAGGCACTCCAAAGGGATCTGTCGTGGATGGGTGAGTGGGCGTCAACGTGGCAAATGGGGTTCAATGTGGCCAAGTGCAAAGTGATGCACATTGGAGCCAAAAATCCTAAATATAAATACACATTGTTGGGGTCTGAACTGGCAGAGACGGACCAAGAGAGAGATCTTGGAGTCGTAGTGGATAACTCAATGAAAATGTCGAGACGGTGTGCGACTGCAATAAAGGAGGCCAATGCTACGCTGGGGATTATTAGGAAGGGAACTGAAAACAAATCAGCCAGTATCACCATGCCCCTGGTGCAACTTCATTTGGAGTACTGTGGACAGTTCTGGTCACCACACCTTAAAAAGGATATTATAGCTTTGGAAAAAGTGCAGAAAAGGGAGACTAGAATGATCAAAGGGTTGGAACACTTTCCCGATGAAGAAAGGTTAAAGCGCTTGGGGCTCTTTAGCTTGGAGAAATGATGGCTGAGAGGTGACATGATTGAGGTTTATAAGATTATGCCTGGGACAGGTAGAGGAAGAGGTACTTTTTCCCAAGCCCAGCCCTTTTCAAGCCAAGAACCTTAGGCGTGATGACCAGGCAGAGAACAATTAAACAAATGGTTTATTCATACAGGACTGGGGAAAGGCAAACAAGACAAGGTGCTTTAAAATATATAACAGTGTTTAAAGGAAAAATAAACAAATCTAACATGACTACCTATTTCTTCTTAACAGGTTACTACTTTAAGGCCCACAGTCTTCTTATACCAGGCCTGTGCCAAGTGAGGGATCTTTCTCTCAGGCCCAGACAGTTCCCTCAATTTACCTCTGTGAGAGGGAAGGCTGCAGAAGAGAAAAGAACACAGTTCCACAGTTCACAAAGCTTAAGTTACATCTCCTCACACAATCCCTGAACACTGATTGGTTACAACCATCGCTACACATTATGGGGATTGTAGGCTGTGTCAGCTTTCCACTCCTACACAGGTCTCTCCTGGGCCTAGGCCACTGGGCCTTGTCTTCCAGTCCTGCACAGATCATGACAACCTCAACAAACAGCCCCCCTCCGAGCCCCAGATACCATGGATCAATTCTCCATTATACCCTATGGGGACCAGTCTCCATGGAGTATAATGGAGTGCCCAGTGGCCATTTCCTCCCACCGCTTTCTGACAGCCCTGAAGCAGGGGGAGGGGCTTCAAACCTGGGTATTTTCTGCCCCCAACTGGGGATTGGCAACCCTAAGAAAAACTGTTAGGTAGATTGCGGTTTGGATTTGGATTTTGGGCCAGTATGGCTGCAGAAAACTTTTGTAGAGGGGAAAAAGATGTAGAGAAGGGGCAGATTTTCGCTCTGCAGACTGTGCGCCTCTCCTTTTCTCCCCTTCAGCAACCCAGATGTATTTATGCTCAGATAATGCTGCGGTGGGTACTGCGCAGCCTTCCCCCGCCCTGTGGTGTGGTCTCCCTGCTATCAATCTGTGGGATTATTGAGTCGGGCTTCGGAGTTAGCAGGCATGTTGAAAACATAGCCGCCTTTCTCTTTATCACGTTGAGACCGGCCCATCGGATGAGAATCCATCAGGGCAAGTAATGGGGGAGGCGTCCCTGATGGATGGCCGGCTGGCAGGTGGATCGATCTCTCTCCCGCTGAGCAAGGCAACAGAATCCAGAGAACACAGTCCAGCCTGCGCTTGGGATCCAGGAACGCCCCTGCGTGGTCTCCCTCCAGCCTCGACACGCAGCAAGCGAGGGTCTTCCCCGTTCACTTCTGGCGTGGGCCACCCTGGGGGTTTGCCGACAGATGGTTCATCGATCCCTTTCATATACTTCTATGCGGCGTACAGATTGAAACCAGTTCAAACCATCAAATGCGAGAAGGCCAGTTCAGTCAATTCCTCGGGGCGCCAAAGCCCGGCGGCGGAAATAATACGTGAGCAAGCGGCGGCACGTTGAAAAAGACAAGAGAATCGTAGAAATCAACAATAAGCAGTGGCACGGGAGAAACGAGATCAGTCAAAGGCCTGGGGGTGGTTGCCAGGGGAGGGAAGGCGGCATGGTATAGCCTGATCTCGTCAGATCTCAGAAGCTAAGCAGAGTCGGTGCTCGGATGGGAGACCACCAAGGAAGGCTCTGCGGAGGAAGGCAATGGCCAACCACCTCTGCTTCTCACTTGCCTGTAAAGGCCCTTGTTGGGGTCACTGTAAGCAGGGGTCATTTCGTAGAAAAAGAGATGCAGGAGCTCATTAGCATAACTCATTAGCATAACTTATTTGCATATGCCACACCCCCTGCCATCACCGGAAGTGTGTCAGAAGGCAACATCCACCACTCAGGCTCCACCCCTAGGGACTTTTTTCCCACTCTGGGGGCTGTCATTCCAGTCCCAGAGTAGTCTATTTGGGCCCAGGAGAAATGCTACACATGCTACTTTGCGTTCCTGCTGGGAGCTGGGGGCGGGGCTTGCTGCCGCCTGTGCTTCTAACTGCCGGAGCTCTGCTCCTGTGCGCTCCTGCTCCAGATGACCCCTGACTGTAAGTCAGATGCGACCTAATGGCACTTCACACACACACACACACACACACGGTTGCCAGCCCTGGGTTGGTGATTTTAGGGGTGGAGCCTAGAGTGGGGTTGTGGAGGGGAGGGGCCCCAGCAGGTAATAACGCCATAGAGTCCATCACCAAAGCAGTCATTTTCTTCAGAGGTGCAAACCACCAAAAGAAACTGTGCAAATAAAATATTAGACAACAAATAGTGTTTGTAAAATGAATTAGTATTTTCTCTTACATTCCTTTTTCACAGAAGTTATCAACCACTCCCTCTTTGCCTCTAAACACGGTCACAAATGAAGCGGCTACGGATCAACTAGGTTGCTGCCCGTTTCCTCTGACTTCTTCAGGCCACTGTCTCAATGGCAGAGCCCCGAAAGCTCTAGAAGTTAACTCTGACTCTCAGTCTATCTTGCCGGGCTCTCAGCTCAATTGAAGCAAGACAGACTGAGAGTCAGAGTTCTGTCAGAGCTGTTCTTGAAAGGGCAGTTCTGGAAAAAGCTCTCTCGGCCCCACCTACTTCACAGGGTGCCTATTGTGGGGGGTGGGGAAGGAGTTTGTAAGCTGCTCTGAGACTTCGAGTGAAGGGCGGGGTATAAATCCAATCTCCTCCTCCTCTTCTTCCTCTTCCTCCTCCTCTTCTTCTTCCTCCTCCTCTTCTTCTTCCTCCTCCTCCTTGTCCTCTTCTTCTTCCTCCTCATCCTCGTCCTCTTCTTCTTCTTCTTCTCAGCCAGGCTTCTGTCACCCAAAGCACCCCAAGGTCTCCTCTTCAGCCACCACTGGCTGGCTTTGATGCTTTGCACTTCCTGCATCACTGATGGCTGGCAGCTGGGCTTGCCAACCTCCAGGTGGGGCCTGGAGACAGCCTCCCCCAGAATTACAATGGTTCCCCAGACTATTGAGGTCAGCTCTCCTGGAGAAAGCGGCTGCTTTAAAGGGTGGGTTCTCTGGTGCCATGTCCCACTGAGGTCCCGCCCTTCTCCAGGCCCCGCCCCAAATCTCCAGAAATTTCCCCACCTGGAGTTGGCAGCCCCAGAAAGCGGGCCCCTGGCCTGCCTCTCCGCCGTGCCCTTGCTGTCAAGGGCCTTCCGGTAGCCGAACCCTCTCCGTTCCTTCCCACTTTCCTTCTCCCTCCTCTAGGTCAGGAAGAAATACAGTTTTTATTCCCTCGGCAGAGAAAAGAAATGATAGTAAATAAATGAACGTTTGCCAGAAAGGTAATAACAGGCCGGGCGCTGGGAAAGAGAATGCAATGCTGAGGAAGCAGATCTCTCCCCTCCAAAGAGACAGAAAAACTCTGAAAAGTCCTTCCTTCCAGTAATTCCCAGCGAGGGGCGTCAGGCGCGGTTTTGCGTTTGCCGCACGCAGCAGAAACACGCAAGGGGGAGGGTGACCGGCAACGCTAATGAAGTTACCGCCATCGGGCCGATTAGGTTAGCGGATCCTCCGGGACTGGCCGGGGAGGTGATGGACTGAAAGCAGAAAGGCAACTAAATTGCATTTCATTTCAATTTGGCCATAAATGTGATGATTTCGTCAGATAAGCACGAGGAGAGGGGGAGGGAGGGGAGGGGAGCAGGTGCTGGGGGGAGATGGCAGGGTTACCAACCACCAGGTGGGCCCTGGAGATCTGGACTACAGAGGAAACAGCAGCTTTGGAGGGAGGACTCTATGGCGTTTGGTGTAGTGTTTGGGAGCGCGGACTCTAATCTGGGAGAACTGGGTTTGATTCCCCATTCCTCCACATGCAGCTGCTGGGGTGACCTTGGGCCAGTCACAAGTTCTCTCAGAGCTGTTCTCTCACAAGCAGTTCTCAAAAAGAGCTCTCTCAGCCCCACCGACCTCACAGGCAGTGTTCCCTCTAAGCTGAGTTAGTGTGAGCTAGCTCATAGCTTTTTAGCCTCTGGCTCACACATTTTTGCTCAGGAAGGAGGGCTCCAGAGCAAACTAGTTCATGCAGCAGCCAAATCGCTCGCTCACGACTTTAATGCCAGGAGCTCACAAAGTAGAATCTTTGCTCACAAGACTCCGCAGCTTAGAGGGAGCGTTGCTCACAGGGTTTCTGTGGTGGGGAGGGGAAGGGAAGGGAAAGGAATTCACTGATGGGGAAGGGAAAAGGAATTAACACATGGAATTCACTGCCACAGGAGGTGGTGGCGGCTACAAGCACAGACAGCTTCAAGAGGGAATTAGATAAACATATGGGGCAGAGGTCCATCAGTGGCTATTAGCCACAAGGTATAGATAGGGACTCTGGGGCAAGGGATGCTCTGTATTCTTGGTGCTTGGAGGGGGTCAACAGTGGGAGGGCTTCTAGTGTCCTGGCCCCACTGCTGGACCTCCTGGTATTTTTGGCCACTGTGTGACAGACTGTTGGACTGGATGGGCCTTTGGCCTGATCCAACATTGGCTTCCCTTATGTTCTTACATTCTTACAAGATTGTAAGCCGCTCCCAGATTAGAGTCCACCCTCCTATCCACTACACCAAAGAGGTGGAACCAAACACCAAATGGTTGCCACAGGAGCTGGAGACAAATGGGATACCTCCCTCCCCACACCTGCTGGGAAGGAGGAGAGCCGGCAGGAGAAGCAGAATTATATGGACTAAGAACAGGCCAGGTGCTTACCAGTTCTCCTGATCTTCCAGTGGAAAACCTGTTGCAAATGTCAAGACTTCAGCCATGAAAGAATTCCGCTGCATGCTATCCTTAGCTAGTTAGCTTAGAAACAATTCGGTGTTAGGCACCCATTTCTCGCCAGAGAAAGGGAGGCATCGTGTCTAATGAGATGAGCTCTAGTTTGTCTGTTGGCTGATCGATAAATTGGTTGTAGGGTGGCCGGGTCTGGGTTAGAAAATACCTGGAGACTTTGGGGGCGGCGCCGGGAGAGGGTGGCATTTGGGGAGGGGAGGGGTCTCAGCCTGGTCCAATGCCGTAGAGTCCGCCCTGCAAACCAGCCATTTTCTCCAGGGGAGCTGATCTCTGTCAGCTGGAGATCAGTTGGGAAAGCGGGAGATCCCCAGGACCCACCTGGAGGCTGGCAACCCTAATTGGTTGGGGGTGCATGCTGTTTGTCACATACATGGGGGGGGTCCTTTGGGGGAAGAACCTTCTTTTTCTTCAACCTCTCCCACCACACGAGTTTTAGCAAACCATCAAGCCAGATGTAGAACCAGAAAGCCAGACAGGATTTTGTTGTTTTACTTGCATGTAGCCTTTCCCTCTTTGCTAGTAAACTTTCCTTAAAGCTGCAATTGCTCTGCGTTGTTTTTATTCCACTAAACCTCTTTACTCTGCTAAAAGTATCCAACAAAACCCTTCTTGTTGAATTAAGGCAGTTTGTGCCGGCAAACCTAAACAGCATGATAAAAAGCAAAGACATCACCCTGCCAACAAAAGTCCGCATGGTCAAAGCGATGGCATTCCCCGTAGTAATGTATGGCTGTGAGAGTTGGACTATAAGGAAGGCTGAGCGCCGAAGAATAGATTCTTTTGAACTATGGTGCTGGAGAAGACTCTTGAGAGTCCCTTGGACTGCAAGGAGATCAAATCAGTCAATCCTAAAAGAAATCAACCCTGACTGTTCCCTGGAAGGCCGGATCCTGAAGTTGAAGCTCAAATATTTTGGCCACCAAATGAGAAGGGAGCATTCACTGGAGAAGACCCTGATGCTGGGAAAGATTGAAGGTCAAAGAAGAAGGGGACGGCAAAGGATGAGAGGGTCAGACAGTGTCATCGATGCAACGAACATGAAATTGAGCAAACTTCAGCGGACAGCGGAAGACAGGAGGGCCTGGCGTGGTCTGGTCCATGGGGTCACGAAGAGTCGGACTCGACTGTGCGACTGAACAACAAAACAAGGCCACGGTGGCTTAGAGGTTAAGACACTGAGCTGCAGACTGGAAGGTCTGTAGTTCGGCAGTTCGAGACCCGAGTGCTGCACAATGGAAGTGAGCTCCTGTCTCTAGCCCCAGCTCCTGCCAAACTAGCAAGTAGATAAACAGGTAACAAAAGAACATAAGAGAAGCCAATGCTGGATCAGGCCAACGGCCCATCCAGTCCAACACTCTGTTACGCAGTGGCCAAAAATATCAGGTGCCATCAGGAGGTCCAACAGTGGGGCCAGGACACTAGAAGCCCCCTCCCACTGTTGCCCCCTCCAAGCACCAAGAATACAGAGCATCCCTTGCCCCAGACTGAGAGTTCCTATCTATACCTTGTGGCTAAGAGCCACTGATGGACCTCTGCTCCATATGTTTATCCAATTTCCTCTTGAAGCCGTCCATGCTTGTAGCCGCCACCACCTCCTGTGGCAGTGAATTCCATGCGTTAATCGCTCCCTGGGTGAAGAAGGACTTCCCCTCCCCACAACAGGCACACTGTGAGATAGGTGGGGCTGAGAGAGCTCTTGACAGAAATGGCTCTTTTTCAAGAACAGCTCTTATCAGAACTATGGCTTGCCCGAGGTCATCCGGCAGGTGCAAGTGGAGGAGTGGGGAATCAAACCCGGTTCTCCCAAATTAGAATCCACACACTTAACCACTACACCAAACTAGTGAGTGCCATGGTGCCCCGTCTTGGGGAACCCTGCTGTAGCCCCTTTCATTGGTGCGACCTCATTTGGAATACTGTGTACAGTTCTGGTCACCACATCTCAAAAAGGATATTATAGCATTGGGAAAAGTGCAGAGAACGGAAACTAGAATGATAAAAGGGTTGGAACACCTTCCCTATGAAGAAAGGTTAAAACGCCTGGGGCTCTTTAGCTTGGAGAAACGACGGCTGAGGGGTGACGTGATCGAGGTTTATAAGATTATGCATGGGATTGAGCAGGTTGAGAAAGAAGAACTTTTCTCCCTTTCTCACAATACAAGAACTCGTGGGCATTCCATGAAATTGCTGAGCAGGCGGGTTAGAACAGATAAAAGGAAATACTTCTTCACCCAAAGAGTGATTAACATATGGAATTCACTGCCGCAGGAGGTGGTGGTAGCTACAAGCATGGACAGCTTCAAGAGGGAATTAGATAAACATATGGAGCAGAAGTCCATCAGTGGCTATTAGCCACAGGGTATAGATGGGAACTCTCAGTCTGGGGCAGGTGATGCACTATATTCTTGGTGCTGGAGGGGGCAGCAGTGGGAGGGCTTCTAGTGTCCTGGCCCCACTGCTGGACCTCCTGATGGCACCTGGTATATTTTGGCCACTGTGTGACAGAGTGTGGAACTAGATGGACCATTGGCCTGATTCAACATTGGCTTCTCTTATGTTCTTATGTTCTTAGAGATATAAGGGGGAAAGCATTTCTCCACAAAAGGGCTAGAGACTTACTTTTAAAAAAGAAGACCTGCATAACTGGCCCCCTGAGCAAGCCCCCTTGAAATACAGCTCCCAGTGGGGCTTGGGCTGTCCAGCGGATGGGGCCCAGAGCAGGTGACCACAGAACCCACATCTTGGGAAACGATCAGCCCTCACCAGCCACAGAGGAACCAAAGGCGGCTGCGGTATTCAAGTGTGGCATTAATTTATTTTTAAAGCCTTAGAGAAGAGAAAACGATACCTTCCACATAATTTCAACATGTTGGAAATGAGAGATTAAAAGTGTTCAGGAAGTAACGGGAGGGCGGGTGCATGAAAAAAAATGTACGCCAAAATCCATCTCTTCTGGACAATAATTTACTTTTACATATGCAATAAAGTTTTTATAAGTGTCATAATTTACATTTAAGGTATGCGATGGTATCTTTTCGCTCGCCGTAATTTACTTTTATATTCCAGAACTGACCAGTAAAAACACGGGACACGGAAAGCCTCCAACGGGCAGGCAGGATTCCCATTCCTTGGAAACACAGAACGATTCCAAAGAAGGATATTCTCTTGGGCCAGCTTTGCTGGTGGGGTTGCCAGCTTCTCTCTTCTGGTCCTGCTCCTACGTCTTGCAGAGAAATGTAGCTGATGAGCTACCCCAACCTTAACTTCGTGGCAAAAATGATGGGCACCGTTTCAGACCCCAAGAAGCTGGTGGGATAAGATTTCTGTGAGATCGGGGTTTTTTTGTTTTTCTTCTATTCTCAGCATGGTTTTCAGTCTGGCTCATGAATACAAGAATGGAGTGTTGGGTCAGAAGAACATAAGAGAAGGGAATGTTGGATCAGGCCAATGGCCCATCCAGTCCAACGCTCTGTGTCACATAGGGGCCAAAAATACCAGGGGACATCAGGAGGTCCAGGACACTAGAAGCCCCTCTCACTGTTGCCCCCCCAAGCACCAAGAATACAGAGCATCCCTTGCCCCAGATATAAAAGAAACCAATGCTGGATCAGGCCAGTGGCCCATCCAGTCCAACACTCCTGTGGCTGATTTCCCACTACAGCTGCCTCGGTGTTGCGCCGCCATTTGCCCCGATACTATTGATCAATTTCACACCTGAAGCCGCAGGGCTGCATTTGACCCGCAGCTTTGCCCGATTTCCTCTGCAGTTTCGTAATCCTCAAAAAACAGGATTACGAAACTGCGGAGGAAATCGGCGAGCTCACGGGTCAAAATGCAGCCCCACGGCTTCGGGTGTGAAATTGACCAATAGTGTCGGGGCAAACGGCGGCACAACACCGAGGCAGCTGTAGTGGGAAATCAGCCTGTGTCACACAGCGGCCAAAAATACCGGGTGCCGTCAGGAGGCCCAGCAGTGGGGCCAGGACACTAGAAGCCCCTCCTACTGTTGACCCCCCCAAGCACCAAGAGTACAGAGCATCCCTTGCCCCAGTCTGAGAGTTCCTGTCTAATAAGAACATAAGAGAAGCCAATGTTGGATCAGGCCAACGGCCCATCCAGTCCAACACTCTGTGTCACACAGTGGCCAGAAATAGCAGGTGCCATCAGGAGGTCCACCAGTGGGGCCATGACACTAGAAGCCCTCCTACTGTTCCCCCCCCAGCACCAAGAATACAGAGCATCCCTTGCCCCAGGGTCCCTATCTATACCTTTTGGCTAATAGCCACTGATGGACCTATGCTCCATATCTTTACCCTCTGGAAGCCATCCATGCTTGTAGCTGCCACCACCTCCTGTGGCAGTGAATTCCATATGTTAATCACTCTTTGGGTGAAGAACCGTTCTATCCGTTCTAACCCAACTGCTCAGCAATTTCACGGAGTGCCCACGAGTTCTTGTCTTGTGAGAAAGGGGAAAAAGTACCTCTTCCTCTACCTGTCCCAGGCATAATCTTATAAACCTCAATCATGGCATCTCTCAGCTGTCGTTTCTCCAAGCTAAAGAGCCCTAAGCGCTTTAACCTTTCTTCATCGGGAAAGTGTTCCAACCCTTTGATCATTCTAGTTGCCCTTTTCTGCACCTTTCCCAATGCTATAATATCCTTTTTAAGGTGTGGTGACCAGAACTGTCCCCAGTACTCCAAATGAGGTCGCAACATCGATTTATACAGGGGCATTATGATTCTGGCTGATCTGTTTTCAATACCCTTCCTAATAATCCCCAGCATAGTGTGGGCCTTTTTTTATTGCAGTCACACACAGTACTCCTTTTACCGAGTCATCTGAGGGCCCCACTGCAGTGATGGCAGCCTCGTGTTGCGGGTGGAAGGCCATCAGGCCCAGACCTGGCATCTCTAACAAGGGCTGCTGGAGGCACCACTAGCTGCAGGTTGGGAAGTTCTTGGAGATTTTGGGGCTGGAGCCTGGATCAGGAGCATAGCAGAGCTGTGATACCACAGAGTCCACCCTCCAAAGCAGCCATTTCCTCCAGGGCAACTGGGCTCTGTCATCAGTCGTAATTCTGGGAGATCTCCAGGCCCCACCTGGAGGTTGGCAGCTCTGCCATAGGCACATGGGAAAGATTCCCTCTGCCCTGCCCACTTAAAGAGTGATTAACACATGAAACTCACTGCCACAGGAGGTGGTGGGGGCTACAAGCAGGGATGGCTTCAAGGGGGAATTGGATAAGCATCTGGAGCAGAGGTCCATCAGTGGCTATTAGGGAAGAAGAAGAAGAAGAAGAAGAAGAAGAAGAAGAAGAAGAAGAAGAAGAAGAAGAAGAAGAAGAAGAAGAAGAAGAAGAAGAAGAAGAAGAAGAAGAAGAAGAAGTGATTGGATTTATACCCTGCCCTTCACTACCCAAAAGTTTCTCCGAGCGGCTTACAAACTCCCTTCCCTTCCCCTCCCCACAACAGACACCCTGTGAAGTAGGTAGGGCTGAGAGAGCTCTTGACAGAAACTGCAAGGTCTGGGGCAAGGGATGCTCTGTATTCTTGGTGCTTGGGGGGGAACAGTGGGAGGGCTTCCAGTGTCCTGGCCCCACTGGTGGACCTCCTGATGGCACCTGGTATTTCTGGCCACTGTGTGACACAGAGTGTTGGACAGGATGGGCCATTGGCCTGATCCAACATGGGCTTCTCTTATGTTCCTGTATGAACTCTCAGGCTGGGGCAAGTGAGGCTCTGCATTCTTGGTGTTTGGGGGGAAGGCACAGTGGGAGGGCTTCTGGTGTCCTGGCCCCACTGCTGGACCTCCTGATGGCACCTGGTGTTTTTGGCCACTGTGTGACACAGAGTGTTGGATTGGATGGGCCACTGGCCTGATCCAACATTGGCTTCTCTGGAGCAGAGGTCCATCAGTGGTTATTAGCCACAAGGTCTAGATAGGAACTCTGGGGCAAGTGAGGCTCTGCATTCTTGGTGCTTGGGGGGAAGGCACAGTGGGAGGGCTTCTAGAGTGCTGGCCCCACTGCTGGACCTCCTGATGGCCCCTGGTATTTTTGGCCGCTGTGTGACACAGAGTGTTGGACTGGATGGGCCATTGGCCTGATCCAACATTGGCTTCTCTCTTATGTTCTTATGTTCTCTTAAAGAAAGGTATACACCAATTCTTACAGAACAGAGAGGGGGAAACCTCTGCATGGAGGGTCTCACATTTTGCCCTTTGTGTAACTGGAAAAGACAGCACGTGTTCTCTTGCTGCCGGGGATTCCAAGCCAAGCTGAGAGCAAAAAGTGAGTGGCAACCATAGAGTGCTTCCTAGAGAGACTTCTGGCTGCTGCTGCTGAAGCCCAGATATTTCTGCTGCCAGCCCAGGTCAACAGTCATTTTGTTGACTACCTCTTTGTTCTCTTACATGGGACGGCCTGCCTTCTTGGGCTTCCAGAACACCTCGGGCCCAGGGAATTTTGTATCCTAGATGGCCACTCCTGGTGAACCACAGAGAGGCCCTGCCAGTCACATGGTACTAGGCGTAGATGGACGATTAGTAGTCTGATGCCATGGATGGAGGGATGGATGGAGGGATGGAGGGATGGATGGATGGATGACAGGCAGACAGACAGATGACAGACGGACAGACAGATAGATGACAGACAGGAAGACAGACAGACAGACAGACAGACAGATAGGCAGGCAGGCAGACGGACGGACGGACGGACAGACGGGTGGGTAGATAGATAGATAGATAGATAGATAGATAGATAGATAGATAGATGGATGGATGGATGGATGGATGGATGATAGATAGATAGATAGATGATAGATAGATAGATAGATAGATAGATAGATAGATAGATAGATAGATGATAGATAGATGATGGATGGATGGATGGATGGATGGATGGATGGGTGGGTGGGTGGGTAGATGATAGATAGATAGATAGATAGATAGATAGATAGATAGATAGATAGATAGATAGATAGATAGATAGATAGATAGACGGATGGATGGACGGATGGACGGACGGACGGACGGACGGATGGACGGATGGACGGATGGACGGATGGATGGATGGATGGATGGATGGATAGATTAGATAGATGATAGATAGATAGATAGATGATAGATAGATAGATAGATAGATGATAGATAGATAGATAGATAGATAGATAGATAGATAGATAGATAGATAGATAGATAGATAGATAGATAGACAGACGGACGGACGGACGGACGGACGGACGGACGGACGGACGGACGGACGGACGGACGGACAGACAGACAGACAGACAGACAGACAGACAGACAGACAGACAGACAGACAGATAGATAGATAGATAGATAGATAGATAGATAGATAGATAGGAAAACAGACAGACAGACAGACAGATAGATAGATAGGAAAACAGACAGACAGACAGATAGATAGATAGATGACGGACAGATAGGAAGACAGACAGATATAGGATGGACGGATGACTGGATGGATTTTCTTGGCAGTTGACCCCCAAGCGTTGGAATGGGGTTGAGAACAGTTCTTCCACGTCTGCATTTTCCCTTCTGCATTTTCACAGTTATGGCTTCAGTTTATTTTTTCCCCCCATCCATCCATAAAATAACCAGGATTTTCAAGGGAGGGGGCTATTGTCATTGGTGGCATCACAGCAAGACCCCAAAATTGGCTTCCAAGTAAAGATTGGGGTTAAAGTGGTCTCAAAAGAGCCCGGTGGGGGGACAGGGACGGGGGAGAAAAACTGAAGCAAAAACTAAAGGGACGAAAGAGTGTGCAGGAATCGGGGGGCGAACTGAAGCAGTACAGGCCCAGAACCAACTAGAAAAGCCCTCAATCTGTGCGTTTGAGGATGAAGCCCGGCCAGAGATGATACTCAAGGCTCCGCCAGTTAAATGGGTAAACTGCTGGTTTTGATGGCCCAGGTGCAGGACCTGAGAGAGAGAGAGAGAGAGAGAGAGAGAGAGAGAGAGAGAGAGAGAGAGAGAGAGAGACAGAGAGAGAGAGAGACAGAGAGAGAGAGAGAGAGAGAGAGAGAGAGAGAGAGAGAGAGAGAGAGAGAGAGAGAGAGAGAGAGAGACAGGGTGGTGGTGGTAACCCTATCGACATACTTGGGCTTTTGAGCCGGACAACGTTCTTCATCGGGCAAAACAGAAAGGGGAGACGGGAACAGGCCTTCCTCCAAAGGGTTATCTCTCAATTTCCACTTGACATCCTCAGTATTTATTTTATGAAAACTGTATCCCGTCTTTCTGCCTTCCACAAAGGGCCACCAAGGTGCTTAGCAATCTAGACTGAAAACACATGAGAAAGCCACGTTCTAAAACCATTAACAACAGACACCCTGTGAGGCAGGTGGGGCTGAGAGAGCTCTTTCAAGGACTGCTCTTGAGAGAACAGCTCTGAGAGAACTTGTGACTGACCCAAGGTCACACCAGCAGCTACATGTGGAGAAGTGGGGAATCAAACCCAGTTCTCCCAGATTAGAGTCCGCAGTCTTAACCGTTACACCAAGGCTGCTTGGCTCCAAACCAGCTTGAGCTGGTCACGGACAAAACTTCACTTGTAGACATCACTTTTAGGGTTGCCTTCTCTGGATTAGGAAATTCTTGAAAATGTGGGAGTAGAACCTTGGGGGGTGAGGTATGATGAGGAAAGGGACCTCAGCAGGGTATAATGCCATAGAGTCCGTCCTCCAGAGAAGCCACATTTTTCATGGGAAACTGGTCCCTGTTGTCCAGGAAACCTCTAGGCCTCACATAGCAGGCCTAGCTGGAAATGACCTCTGTCTGAGACTCGGTGATGCTGCTGTTGATGGTATTAAGCCAGAGGAACCCTGGGTTGTAGATAGAACTATGTATGTCTGAGTGGAGACCCAGATTTGAATCCCCATTATGCCATGGAAGCTAACAGGGTGACACTGGGCTGGTCACACCATCTAGGCCCAACATGAGGGTGTAAGAACATAAAAGAAGCCATGTTGGGCTGGGCCAGTGGCCCATCCAGTCCAACACTCTTCTGTCACATGGTGGCCCAAACCCTGGTGTCATCAGAAGGTCCACCAACGGGGGCCAGAACTTCAGAAGTCCTCCCACTGTTGCCCCCAAGCACCAAGTATTACTGCCCTGGACATAAGAACAGAAGAGAAGGCAAGTTAGATCAGGCCATTGGCCCATCCAGTCCAACACTCAGTGTCACACAGTGACCAAAACCCAGGTGCCATCAGGAGGTCCACCAGTGGGCCCAGAACTCCAGAAGCCCTCCCATTGTTCCCCCCCAAGAACCAAGAAGACAGAGCATCACTGACCCAGACATAAGAACAGAAGAGGAGCCATGTTGGATCAGGCCAATGGCCCATTCAGTCCAACGCTCTGTGTCACACAGTGGCCAAAACCCAGGTGCCATCAGGAGGTCCACCAGTGGGGGCAGAACTCCAGAAGCCCACCAACTGTTGCCCCCCAAGCACCAAGAAGACAGAGTATCACTGCCCAGACATAAGAACAGAAGAGGAGCCATCTTAGATCAGACCAATGGCCCCTCTAGTCCAACACTCTGTGTCACACAGTGGCCAAAACCCAGGTGCCATCAGGAGGTCCACCAGTGGGGCCAGAAGCCCTCCCACTGTTGCCCCCCAAGCACCAAGAAGACAAAGCATCAGTGACCCAGACATAAGAACATTAGAGGAGCCATGTTGGAGCAGGCCAATGGCCCATTCAGTCCAACACTCTGTGTCACACAGTGGCCAAAACCTCACAGAACTGGTGTGACCAACCTCACGTCACTGTTGTGAGGATAAAATGGATAAAAGGAGAATGATTGAGGCTGGTTTCTGTCCCCACGGGGGGAGAAAGGCAAGGTATAAATGGAATAAGCAAATAAATAATTTTCTCTCACACACGAGCGCAGGCCGCTGCCTCCATCTTTCTCCTCCACAGTCCATTAAGCCACGGCCCTTCAGGTTGAAGAACTCACTGAAACATTTTTAATTTGTCTTGTTTGGATATGGGGGCATAATTTTGGTTGTGTTTTATGGGGGAACTTGGTTCATTTTACTTCCTGTAAATTGTCGCGTTAGTTATGAGGGTTTCTGGGAAGTTGTAAATTCACCCTCCAATCTCCATCGTGCAGTTTATGTTGGTTTTACAGTCTCATTAATAGGTTCTCTCCTGGCTGGGTTGATGAAAGTTATTGACCTAATCATAACCTATTAATTATGACAGTAAATCCCCACCAGTGGTAGGAGAAGTTTCACGGAGCAAACGTTACTCGGGGGGGGGCAGTACGGTTTAGGCTGGAGTGCCAAGACCTTTCCATATAACCTCGGCTGCTCTCATTCTGTGGCCAGAGAGGATTCAAAATGGATTCCGCCTCCAGCTGCTGTTCTGGCTGAAGATACCCAACACCCTTAGGAACATCAGAAGAGCCCTGACGGATCAGACCAATAAGGGTCCCTCTAGTCCAGCATCATGCCTCACACAGTGGCCAACCAGTTCCTACGGCGGGCCAACAACAGGACATAGAGGCTTAGGCCTTCATAAGACCATAAGAAGAGCCCTGCTGGATCAGGCCAGTGGTCCCTCTAGTCCAGCCTCCTGTCTCACACAGTGGCCAACCAGTTCCTCTGGAGGGCCAACAACAGGGCATGGAGGCTGAGGCCTTCATAAAAACATCAAAAGAGCCCTGCTGGATCAGACCAATGGTCCCTCTAGTCCAGCCTCCTGTCTCACACAATGGCCAGCCAGTTCCTCTGGAGGGCCAACAATGGGGCAGAGAGGCTGAGGCCTTCCCCTGATGAGAACATCAGAAGAAACCTGCTGGATCAGACCACTGGGGGTCCATCTAGTCCAGCATCCCTTCTCTCATAACATCAACCAGTTCCTCTGGAAGTCCCACAACACGGCATAGAGACCAAGGCCTTCCCCTGACATTGCCACCTGCCTCTGGGATTCAGAAGATCAGTGCCTCTGAAGGTTCCCCTGAGTCACCATGGCTCACAGCTACTGATAGACCTCTCCTCTATGAATCTATGTAATCCCCTTCAATAGCACAAAACAGGTACAATTCTTCAGGATCGAGAAATGACCTTTCCAGAAGGTGGGCTCCTTTGGCTGAGCCGTATTGGACAGGGACAGTAGCTCAGAGGCAGAGCAAGTATTTGGCATGCAGAAGGTCACAGGTTCAATCCCTGTCAGCATCCCCAGTTCAAAGGATCAGGTAGGAGATGATGGGAAAGACCCCTGCCTGAGACCCTGGAGAGCAGCTGCCTGTCTGGGTAGACAAGACTGACCTTGTGGGACCAGAAGGTCAGATTCAGTAGAAGGCAGCTTCATGTGTGTTCCTGTGAAACGGTTCTAAAAATTCACAGAGTAATATCTGGGTCTAACATCTCGCAGCATGGAACACGGGCCAAGAGACCAAAAAATCCTGCTTATCTTCCTCATAAATCTGCCTTAGGGACCTGTTTCTGGCTCTGGAGGGCATCTCCAAACGATGTGTTTTTGACGTCTGTTTATTTATTCCACTCCTCGGTTGCTTGTCCAACCTGGCAAGTGCTCAGAATAACACCCCAAACAGTTTAAATGCCAATAAAAATTTTTAAAGCACCTAGAAATATGAGAAGAGCAGTAACTCAAACAGCTTGGTCAAAACAAGATGAATACCAAGTCAGCTGCGAGTCTCTCCGAGATCCACCTGTGCCTTGCTGAAAAATATGTTGTTTAAACTGGAAAGAGAAGATGCTTAGGGAGAGGCCATCCTAAGCCACTGAGTAAGTAACTGAGGGTGGGGGCTATCACAGAAAACTCTCTTATCGCGCACCACCTGAGATGGTGCTGGGGTGCATGACAGAACAGCCAGCTGTCATGGGTCAGCAAGGCCTCAGCAAGAGTGAGGACTCCTCAGGAGAAGAGGAGCCCCATATAGCCAGCTTTGAGTCAGCAGAAGCTGGCAAGCAGAAAGATCAGCTGCAGGGGTGTCAGGATTCACAACCAACAGCTGGCGGAGAGCTGCCGACACCCTCTAGCCCTGATTCAACAAATGAAACTCAGTTGATCATTCCCAGCCCTCCAGTTTCACCCACACCTTTAGAGCACCGCAGATGGAGGCTATGAACAGAAGTGCAGGAGATACAACAAAGTGCTCGCCTCCTGGCTCAACACCAGCTGCTTGAGTAGTTGCAGGATTACTTCCAAGCAGCTGGCTGGAAGCATAACCCTTAAGCATATGGCTATAAAAACCAGCCAAGGGAGGCTGTTAGGTATGGAAGCAGCAAGCTGAAATCCCTCTGACTCTGCAACCGTTGCATTGGATCCTGCCTCAACCCATTGACTCTTTGGGCTGTTTCCTGACTGTCTTCATCTTGCTCTTGAACCTGCTTGTGAGTAGCTCTTGGATTCTCAGATCCTGCTGTATGGACCGATCCTCGGACTAGACTCCTGTCTCTGTGCATAACTTCAGACCTTGACTATGCTTCTTGAGTCGGTGCTTTTGCCGTACTCACTCTGGGCTTTTACAGCACACCCTGTGCCATTCCTGGCCTGGCTCATGACACCAGCAGGACTTCACTTGAATATTTAGGGCTGCCAGTTCTGGGTTGGAAAATTTCTGGAGGTTTAGGGGTGGATGTGGGGAGGGTGGGGTTTGGAGGGGGACTTCAAGTGGTGCATAAAGCCATACTTTCCACTCTCCAACACAGCCATTTTCTCCAGGAGAACTCATCTCTTTGGGATGGAGGTCATTTGTAATTGTGGGAGATCTCCAGGCCCCATCTGGAGGTTGGCAACTTGACATTCCATAGGGTGCAAAGAGGGCTTCTTATTGTGTTGCAGGGGCCCAGCTGGGTCAAGATTTATAAGAGCAAGCCAGACATTATGGTACCATTTCATTTGTGTGTATATTTACGTCCTTTAAAGCCCACCTTTCTTGCTAAAACCCAAAGAGGATTTTATATATCTACAGATATAGATATATAAATATAGATATATAAAAATCATCCAGGCAACACATGACTTCCAGTGAACAGTGCAGCAGCTCTAGGATTACAAAACTGGAAAACAAAGCAAACAAGAAAGTATCGAAGACATGACATGCTGTAATGCAGGAAGTGGGTTACAAAGCTATAAAAATTTATTTATTTTATTTATTATTGCATTTATACCCTGCCCATCCTACGGGTGGGCTCAGGGCAGATAACATCATTGAAATAAGTACAATTTCAGTTTAAAACATTGAACATTAAAACCAGGGGTCATTTGGAGCAGGAGCGCGCAGGAGTGGCGCTCCGGCAGTTAGAAGCACAGGCAGTGGCAAGTCCCGCCCCCAGCTCTCAGCAGGAGCGTGAAGCAGCACGTGTAAAATTCCTCCTGGGCCTAGATAGGCTACTCTGGGACTGGAACGACAGCCCCCAGAGTGGAAAGACAGTCCCTAGGGATGGAGCCTGAGTGGTGGGTGTTGCCTTCTGACACACTTCCGGTGATGTCAGAGGGTGTGGCATATGCAAATAAATTATGCTAAGGAGTTATGCTAATGAGCTCCTGCACCTCTTTTTTCTACAAAATGACCCCTGATTAAAACACAATAAAACATTATAACAATTAAAACCATGGGTACAAGCTTGGAAGAGCATAAGTTGGTTATAAAGTTCTGGCCCAACGGAGTGTCAGAAATGCTTCTTTGATGTTTCTCACTGAATCCATTGTTATGTGTTCCCTACCCTGCTTTGCGCTTGCGTAGCTATGCAGGCAGAAACGTGGGAGCTTCTTCCCTGCCGCTTTTCCTTATCACGGTGGCCTTGAATGTAGGCTTTGGGCTATTCTTGTGTTACTGAGAATTTTCCAGTCCTGGGAAGGCAAAGGGAGGGGGAGTAGTCTCCCGTTCATGAAGTATATCTCCCGCCGGGAGTTTCCCGCGCGCGCGCTCATATTTCATTTGCTAGGCGCTTTTTGCATCACACTATAAGTTAGCTTGCATTGCTTCGCCCCATTCCTGACAATGACCTCCTACTGTGGGTTTTAGCAAGATAATCCAATAAAACCTTTCTTTGTACAAGAATGACTGGATCCACTTGTTATTGAACCTGACACGGAGGAGCTTTCTTGAGGAGGTTCTTTTGTCTGTGGATTGTTTCCTGAGGAGATTTCCTGTTTCCTGAGGAGGTTCTTTAGCGTGCGGAATGGCTATTGAAACTCGAATCTTATCTGTAGTGCTGTTGTCAGTTGTAGAACATTTTGTGTTTTTCAGGACAGGAAACCATGCCTGGAAACCATGACAGGAAAAACACAAAATGCTCTACAGCTAACAATAGCACTACAGATAAGATTAGAGTTTCAATAGCCATTCCACAAACACAAGAACCTCCTCAGGAAACAGGAAACCTCCTCAGGAAACAATCCATAGACAAAAGGACCTCCTCAGGAAAACTCCTCCGTTAGCATGTTCATAGCTTGGAGAACTCCTACAAGATAATGACTCAGCCCTACCCCACCTTGTAGGATAGATATAAATCACCTGCCTACCATTTTTCTGCTCACCTTGACAACAGAGAGTACTCCATCCTTCTGTGTTCTACCTCTGAGGATACTGGCGAAACGTCAGGTCCTACAATGCTAGGACCATGGCCACACAACCTGGGAAATCTACAACAACTAATGTTAAATAGTGGGTTCCATGGATGAGCGGACTCCCAGACTCCTAGGGGCACCTGCAAGAGGCCCCTAGACAATGACTGAAGGGAGCACAGGGGGTTGTAACAGGGGGGAGTTGGTCCCATAGTCTCTCTCTCCCATCTATGGCCTCCCTGAGGTTGCCGTCACCCGTCTGTCATCTACCTACTGACCAACAACAACTGGCCTTTAACTCATTGTATCGGACTCCATCTCTCTGTGTTACACCTCTGAGGATGCCAGTCACAGCTACTAGCGAAACGTCAGGTCCTACAATGCCAAGACCACGGCCACACAACCTGGAAAATCTATACCAACTAATGAACTTCGGCTGTGAAAGCCTTCGACCACTATTTAACAGTCCCGAAGGTGCTTCTGGAAACGACTCACTGTTACACTACCAGAAAGAAGCCGCTGGGGGAAGGGGTGTGGGGAAAAGGATTCAGTGCCCAACCCCGTGGGGGTGCGTAAGACCACTCCCCAGACCCACCGCATTCTAGGAACCTGCAGGAGCAGCATGCAAGTGCACACAAATGCCAAATCTGTTCCTTAAATGTTAGCGCTGAAGCGACACGGGGCGTCTCTGAACTTAGCAAGGCAAATGAGTTCGTTGCACGCAGCGGGTATCCCTCTGAAAATATGCACGTCCCCCCACAGAGAGATATCAGGACGGAAGGCATTTCTGGCTCCGGAACATCTCACTTCATAAATGCAAACATCAACTGCATGCAGCCGCTCGCCTGTGAAGGGGGCTCGGCGTGAAGTGTTGCGGCAGGCAGGCTGGCTTAGGGTTTCCAATCTCCAGTCTGGGTCCAGAGATCTCCCAGAATTTCAGCCAATCTCCAGACTACGGAAGTGAGTGCCCCCGGAGAAAACAGCTGCTTTGGAGGGCGGGCTTTACGACATCACATCCCTGCAGAGGTCCCCCCACCCCACTTTCCCCAGGCGCCCCTCCCAAATCTCCAGGAACGTCCAAACCCTTCATAAGAACATAAGAGAAGCCAATGTTGAATCAGGCCAGTGGCCCATCCAGTCCGACACTCTGTTACACAGCAGCCAAAATATACCAGGGGCCATCAGGAGGTCCAGCAGTGGGGCCAGGACACTAGAAGCCCCCTCCCACTGCTGCCCCCTCCAGCACCAAGAATAGAATGCATCACCTGCCCCAGACTGGGAATTCCTATAAGAACATAAGAGAAGCCAATGTTGGATCAGGCCAATGGCCCATCTAGTCCAACACTCTGTGTCACAGAGTGGCCAAAAATACCAGGGGCCATCAGGAGGTCCAGCAGTGGGGCCAGGACACCAGAAGCCCCCTCCCACTGCTGCCCCCTCCAGCACCAAGAATAGAGTGCATCACCTGCCCCAGACTGAGAGTTCCCATCTATACCCTGTGGCTAATAGCCACTGATGGACTTCTGCTCCATATGTTTATCTGATTCCCTCTTGAAACTGTCCATGCTTGTAGCCGCCACCACCTCCTGTGGCAGTGAATTCCGTATGTTAATCACTCTTTGGGTGAAGAAGGACTTCCTTTTATCTGTTCTAACCCGGCTGCTCAGCAATTTCATGGAGTGCCCACGAGTTCTTGTATTGTGAGAAAGGGAGAAAAGTACTTCTTTCTCTCTCTCTTTTTTTTTTAAAAAAACATTTTATTATAGGATATGTTTCACATATTTAAAATTCCATCTTATAGATATCACATACCTTTTTTTCTTTTCTCCCCACTCCCCCCAGTACAAGGCTTCCCGCAATGCTCTTACCCCCTTATAAACTCTATAATCTAATTACCATTCACAAAATATGTCATTTCCATTATCAAATTAGGTAACATTTTAACAATCTTATCGTTCTTTTTCTTATTTTCTCCTTAATAACTGTCAAAGCAAATCAATCTATTTTTAACATCCCAATTTTTCTCAAGATAGTCTTTAAAATCTTTCCATTCTTCAAAAAATGCTTCATCTTCTTCGTTATTAAGCTTTCTTGTCATTTTGTCCATTTCAGTCATAAAAAGCATCTTCTTAATCCATTCCCATGTTTCAGGAATCTTTTCTTGTTTCCAAAATTGTGCATAAGTCATTCTAGCTGTTGTGACCAAGTACCATAACAATGTTCTCTTGGTTACATTTAATTCTTCCAGTTTAAGACCTAACAACAAGATTTGTGGATCTTTCTTAAAAGTACATTTCAGAACCTTCTGTATTTCATTGTGAATCTCTGACCAATAACTCATGGCTTTATCACAAGTTCACCACATATGGTAAAATGAGCCCTCTTTCTTTCTAGAAAGGGAGAAAAGTACTTCTTTCTCAACCTGCTCAATCCCATTCATAATTTTATAAATCTCAATCATGTCACCCCTCAGCCGTCGTTTCTCCAAGGTTCAGAACTGTCTCCTCCAATATGTCCCCCGAAGAATGCTGAGATCGGCTCATAACAACTTGCTGGTGAGGTCTGGCTGTCCTCGACTAGGGCCAGGGCCTTTTCGGTCCTGGCCCCAACCTGGAGGAACTCTGCTGAATAACATCAGGGCCCTGCGGGATATGGTGAAATTCCACAGGCCTGCAAGGCAGAGATGTTCTGCCAGGATTTTGGTTGAGGGCAGCAATGGGAGGTTAAGACTGGCACCCTCGTTTCTCTTCTATGGCCCCCATGTACCCTGCCCTGCCCTGCTGTGCGGGACAGCAGTGCGGCCAGCAAAGAAGAAGAAGAGGAGATTGGATTTATACCCCACCCTTCACTACTCGAAGGAGTCTCAGAGCAGCTTACAAACTCCTTTCCCTCCCCCTCCTCACAGCAGACACCCTGTGAGGTAGGCGGAGCTGAGAGAGCTCTTTCAAGGTTAAGTGCGCGGACTCTAATCTGGGAGAACCGGGTTTGATTCCCCCACCCCTCCATTCACACCTGCTGATGTGACCTTGGGTCAGTCACAAGCTCTGGCACAGCTGTCCTTGAAAAAAGAGCAGTTTCTGTCAAGAGTTCTCAGCCCCACCTACCTCCCAGGCAATGTTCCCTCTAAGCTTGAAGAGTCTTGTGAGCAAAAATTCTACTTTGTGAGCTCCTGGCATTAAAGTTGTGAGCAGGCAATTTGGCTACTGCATAGATCAGTTTGTTCTGGAGCCATCCTTCCTGAGCTAAGACAAAAATCTGTGAGCCGGAGGCTGAAAAACTGTGAGCTAGCTCACACTAACTCAACTTAGAGGGAACACTGCTCCCAGGGTGTCTGTCGTGGGGAGGGGAAGGGAAAGGGGTTTGTGAGCCGCTCTGAGACTCCTTTGGGTAGTGAAGGGCGGGGTATAAATCCAGTCTCTTCTTCTTCTTCTACCTCACAGGGGGTGTCTGTCGTGGGGAGGGGAAGGGAAAGGGGTTTGTGAGCCGCTCTGAGACTCCTTTGGGCAGTGAAGGGCGGGGTATAAATCCAGTCTCTTTCTTCTTCTTCTACCTCACAGGGGGTGTCTGTCGTGGGGAGGGGAAGGGAAAGGGGTTTGTGAGCCGCTCTGAGACTCCTTTGGGTAGTGAAGGGCGGGGTATAAATCCAGTCTCTTCTTCTTCTTCTACCTCACAGGGGTGTCTGTCGTGGGGAGGGGAAGGGAAAGGAGTTTGTGAGCCGCTCTGAGACGCCTTTGGGCAGTGAAGGGCGGGGTATAAATCCAATTTCTTCTTCTTCTCTTCTTCTTCTTCTTCTTCTTCTTCTTCTTCTTCTTCTTCTTCTTCTTCTGAAAGAAATTGTAACTGACCCAAGGTCACACCAACAGCTGTATGTGGAGGAGTGGGGGAATGAAACCTGGTTCTCCAGATTAGGGGAGTGGAATGGCACTTCTAACCAGTACACCAAACTGGCTCTCGGGGGATTACGACGTCATCTTGGATTGGTTTTAGTTTATCATTCTACTGTCGATAATTTTAATTATATGGCAATTGTATTTTAAATGTATATAAGCTTGTAAATCATCCAGGGCCTGCTTGCAGGGTGGGCAGTTCACAAATCCAATTAAATTTTAGAAAATAAAAATAAACCCAGAGTTGGCCACCCTCTTTTAAGAACAGGATGTTGGTAGCAGACAGCTCTCTCCTACGACTTCAACCAGGGTGCTGTTGGAATCAGTGTTCCCTCTAGGCTGAGTGAGTGTGAGACAGCTCACAGTTTTTTAGCCTCCGGCTCACCCGTTTTTGCCTTGCCTCAGGAAGGGATTGCTCCAAAGCAAACTGACTTATGCAGTAGCCCAGTCGCTCACTCACAACAATGCCAGCGGCTCACCAAGTAGAATTTTTGCTCACAGGCAATGTTCCCTCTAAGCCCTGGAGTCTTGTGAGCAAAAATTCTACTTTGTGAGCCGCTGGCATTAAAGTCGTGAGCGAGCGATTCGGCTACTGCACAGGTTAGTTTGCTCTGGCGCCCTTCTTTCCCGAGAGAAGACAAAAATGTGTGAGCCGGAGGCTAAAAAACTGTGAGCTAGCTCACACTCACTCAGCTTAGAGGGAACACTGCTCACAGGACTCCGCAGCTTAGAGGCTTAAACCAAAAGAGAGGAGTCATCTTGCCGTCTTGTAAAGGTAAAGGTTCCCTGGCTCGAAAGCCAGTCGAATCCGACACTAGGGTTGCGGTGCTCATCTCTGTTTCCAAGCCGAAGAGCCAGCACTGTCCGAAGATGTTTCCATGGTCATGTGGCCGGCATGACTAAACACCAAGGCGCACGGAATGCTGTTACCTTCCCACCGAAGTGGTGCCTATTTATCTACTTGCAATTTCTTGCTTTCGAACTGCTAGGTTGGCAGGATCTGGAACTAGAGACGGGAGCTCACTCCGTCATGCAGCACCCGGGTCTCGAACTGCTGAACTACTGACCTTCCACAGCCTGCAGTTCAGCGTCTTAACCACTTGAGCCACCACAGCTCCTTGTCGTCTTGAGACACATCTAAAAGTTGGTAAAAGCCAAAATTATTTTTTTTCCTTGGGATGGAAGTCAGTGGAGAGGACAACAATTCAAGCCATGACCTGGGTGGTGCAGACTAGCCCAATCTTGTTACATCTCGGAAGCTAAGCGGGGTCAAACCTGGCTAGTACTTGGATGGGAGACCCTTTGAGGTGACCATAAGTCAGCAAAAAAAAATAAATGACAATTCGGATGATTTGGTTCTCTCTGCTCTGTCTCGTTAGATCAGTGACTGCACATGGTAAGCTGTGGTGTAACGTGGATGTGTGATTTTTATTGAAAAGTATCTTAAAAACAAGCAACCTTATGATGAGAGCCAGTTTGGTGTCGTGCTAACTGCTAGTTCTTTTCTAGCCAATTAAGAGAAGGAGGAAGTTGGATTTATACCCCGCCCTTCACTACCCAAGGGAGTCTCAGAGTGGCTTACAAACTCCTTTCCCTTCCCCTCCCCACAACAGACACCCTGTGAGGTAGAAGAAGAAGAAGAAGAAGAAGAAGAAGAAGAAGAAGAAGAAGAAGAAGAAGAAGAAGAAGAAGAAGAAGAAGAAGAAGAAGAAGAAGAAGAAGAAGAAGAAGAAGAAGAAGAAGAAGAAGGAGAGGAGGAGGAGGAGGAGATTGGATTTATACCCCACCCTTCACTACCCAAAGGAGTCTCAGAGTGGCTTACAAACTCCTTTCCCTTCCCCTCCCCACAACAGACACCCTGTGAGGTAGAAGAAGAAGAAGAAGAAGAAGAAGAAGAAGAAGAAGAAGAAGAAGAAGAAGAAGAGGAGGAGGAGGAGGAGGAGGAGGAGGAGGAGGAGGAGATTGGATTTATACCCCGCCCTTCACTACCCAAAGGAGTCTCAGAGTGGCTTACAAACTCCTTTCCCTTCCCCGCCCCACAACAGACACAGAAGAAGAAGAAGAGGAAGAAGAAGAAGAGGAGGAGGAGGAGGAGGAGATTGGATTTATATCCCGCCCTTCACTACCCAAAGGAGTCTCAGAGCGACTTACAAACTCCTTTCCCTTCCCCTCCCCACAACAGACACAGACACCCTGTGAGGTAGAAGAAGAAGAAGAGATTGGATTTATACCCCGACCTTCACTTGGAGTCTCAGAGCGGCTTACAAACTCCCTTCCCTTCTCCTCCCCTCCTGACAATAGACACCCTGTGAGGCTGGTGGGGCTGAGAGAGCTCTTGACAGAAACGGCTCTTTTTCAAGGACAGCGGTGCCAGAGCTTGTGACTGACCCGAGGTCACATCAGCAGGTGCAAGTGGAGGAGTGGGGAATCAATCCCGGTTCTCCCAGATTAGAGTCCGTGCACTTCACTACACCAAACTGGCCTAAATATATATTGCATGGGTCTTCATACGCAACAGTCACGGTGGGACCCTAAATAGTCTGATATGCCTAAAGTCATTTATGAATTGTGATATTTCAGCATTTATTTTAGTAAGCCTTTAAAACAAAATGCTTGGCATCCATCCCACTGAGAGAGCCAGCTTGGTCTAGTGGTTAGGAGCATGGACTCTAAAATGGGAGAACCGGGTTTGATTCCCCACTCCTCCACATGAAGCTGCTGGTGTCACCTTGGATCAGTTACAAGTTCTCTCAGAGCTGTTCTCTCAAGAGCAGTCCTCGAAAGAGCTCTCTCAGCCCCACACACCTCACAGGGTGTCTGTTGTGGGGAGGAGATCATAAGCCGCTCTGAGAATCCTTCAGGTAGTGAAGGGCAGGGTATAAATCCAATCTCTTCCTCTTCCTCTTCTTCTTCTTCCTCTTCCTCTTCTGAGCTCAGGCAGAATCCAGAGGAGAAATGGAACTGTCAGAGCTGTTCTCTCAAGAGCAGTCCTTGAAAGAGCTCTCTCAGCCCTACCTACCTCACAGGGTGTCTGTTGTGGGGAGGGGAAGGGAAAGG
>JAPDNY010000615.1:0-29852 GCA_029375565.1 Gekko gecko
TACACCTCACGTTAGGAGATGTACTTTTAAAATGCTTTTATTTGTTGTTTGCTGACCTGCACACACACCTGAATGTGTGCTCACAAGTTTCTATGGTTTGGGAGAATTGTGTGCTTTGTTCGATGTGACCACCTGCACTAGGAAGTTGCCCTCCTGTCTGCACTTTCATGCTACTGAAGTCACACACACACACACATATGCACATACATCTACCCAACATGCACCAGGAACAAGAAAGCATCTCCATTATGGTCTGCTAGAAGGATGACAAAAACGACAACCTGTCTACCATGAAGGAATTCAAAGTCATCACGCAACCCACAGGATGCTTGGGTTTTGCAAGTGTAAAGACTGTTTCCTGTTTGTGGCTTGGACCAAGCTAGAGTCATCTGCAGTTCTAAGGTTTCCATGACAACCCATCTTCACACCTTGGACCAAATGTCCCCTTTAGTGAAAGGTGTAGATTTCCAATATTGCCCCCACCTCTTTTAGTAGGAGGGCACCCCCACATCCTATAGGATAACGATATAGGAATGGGATGGACTGGAAGACGACCCTAATGCCAGCCCCCAAAACTAGCTGATAAAAGCAAGGTTCACCTTTTGTTATAGGTCAGACACGCGCACCTTCCCAGCTAGCTAGTAAGTCATCTAATCCTCACACGTGTTGGCAGGTTCCAACTATGTGCAGTAAAAGTTTTCCTTAGTTAGAATCAACTCTTGTATTCTTCACTGTGAAGGTCGAGCTACAGGAATCAGATAAGTATCATGTGATTTTCCCTTCCTAAATATCTTCTAGTTTAAAAACCCATATTGTATTCCATTTCTATTGTATCTAAAGGAACTTGTGTGTATGTGTGTATGCATCTGTTTTGTTTGACTGTGATTCAAAAGATATTATTCAGTAAAGAGAATAACTGATTTAACTAAAGAAACCTTGTCATGTGGTCTCTTTAAAAATGGGTTCTCTGGGCGAAACTACTTTCTCTGTATACATAGACCAGAACTCAGTATAAGTTTAGACCAATCAATGCGTAGATAAGCATTTTGGCTGACACTCATCACCACAGGCTTTGACCAGCCACAATGGAGAAGGATCTAGGAAGCACGTGATAGGCTTCACAGCTGCCAGAGTCTTGTCAACTTTGTCCTGGGAGAACGGACTGAAGCAGTCCAAAACTGGACCCGAAGATGGCCAATGGGCTTCCAGTTCTTTTATTCTATCAAGCGTGGACAGAAGGTCGCAGCGGGGCAACAATACTTTATCTCTTAAGCTCTGATCTTGTGTTGCCCTTCAAGGCTTTTTATGCCTTTCATGAACTGAAATAAAGTATGAACTGTGCACAAGCATGCTTAGAAGGAGCTGTACAACAAGGTAGCCCCTATGAAGCCAGAAGAGACTGTAATCTGAGAAAGAAGGACACCTTCCTTTGTTCCCTTGCTGTTCCAGTAGGCTCTACAAGGTTACCAGCCTTTTACTGGATGGAAGAAGGACCAGTTCCACAGTATGTACACAGCAAAAAAGCCATGCCATGCCTGAGCATGAGGAAAGAGAGCTCCAAACTGCCATTAAGAAAACTCTCCAACACATGTAGGCAACCCCCTTCCCCCCTCCAGCACATGCAGAGCAACCATGCAGGTCCAGAGACCCTATTCATGGCCACCTAGCAACTAATCCACTCATCCAGGAGCTGGCTGATGCAATCAGGATAACAATGACTGTGGCCGATAAATTATTTACCTGCCCCCAGGTGCCAGGCACAAGCTAAGTTTCTAGCTCTCAAACATTGACCACTCCTCAGTTCTCCGATCCCCTACTCCCTTCAGCCAATAGTATGTTTTCTGGGACAGACTTACCAGGAGGTGTGACCAGGGGTTATGGCCAGCCCCCACCCTCATGCATAAAAGGGGCAATCTGGCCACATGCTCCCTCTCCCCTCTATGACCCCTATCAAAGCTTTGACCCTCTTATGTCCAGCTTGCTATCCCCAACTCCTGCCTCTATCTTTAAACTCTGGTCTGCAGCCTGAGTTCCACGTGTTACCTGCTGGTTCAGGCCACGTGTCCCCTTTTCCCATTCTTCCCCTTCATTCTTCCATTGGAACAGCTCATACTACAAGGACAGGTAAATACCTCCCAACAATGAATACCTGCTAATGCAAACGTGCTTATCTCTCTCTCTTTATTTCCTAGACTTGAGTAATTGTGTGTGTGCTTGTATTTGTTTGTGTGAGAAGAAGATTCCAGTAAAAGACTTTAATTTCAACCTTATAAAGTCTCTGTGTCTGTTTCTGATAGTTCTGGAAGGGCGGGATCTCTGTATAAATTGGTGTTGCATCCCGCAACCGATTGCTTATTGATAAGAGCTAATATTCCCCATAATTTTATTAATAAGTAAGAGCAATCAGGTTAACACTTGTGCCTGCTCTGCAGAAATTCTGCAGTCAGCACTTCCTATAACAGTGTTACTGAATCACTAGAACTAGTCCTAGTCTGCTGTTTTGCTGTTTTAAGCATATCCCCAAACAGTTTTTACAATTAGGGAAGGCATAATCATTTCACTTTCCTACTAAGCAGACTAGGGGATCTTTACTAATATAAAACCAAGCATCCTTTTATCTCTCCTAGTACCTTTCCCCCAAAATGCCTTCACTATGGGACAACGCCACCATCAAATGTCCTGGAAGTCAGCTCTTTTAAAGCCAGCCTCCCAGGATAAATATGGGTATGTCTCAGTTTTGCTTTAGTTTATGCAGAGTTAGATATCATAGATATAACATCTTATAGAAGTTTATTTTTAGATTGATACTAGTGACTGAAGCAAAGTCTGTCCAACAATACTTTGGTATTATTTATCAGATAACAAACTTACTATTCCTTTTCATTCATTATTTAAATAATCAAAGTGACATCCTAACAAATTTTGGACCAATAATTCTGATATTAAAAATTTTGGGTTTCTCATACACACACACACACACACACGAGTAATAAGGCCCGTTGTGGAAATAAAAAACCCTGACTCTAGAAAGAAGCTCTGGGAGAGTGCCAAGGCCTTGGGCACTCAGCATCAATTTGCTGTGGTGACCTCAGCAGGGGATAATGACACAGAGCCCACCATTTTCTCTGGAGGAACTGATCTCTACTACCTGAAGAGCAGTTGTAATTCTGAGTGATCTGAAATGGCTGGTTTGGAGGGTGAAGTCTATGGCATTGTACCTGTCTGAGGTCCCACCCCGCCTCAAACCTCACCCTCTCCAGGCTCCACCCCTCAAATCTCCAGGAATTTCCAACCTGGAGTTGGCAACCCTATCTCCTTCCCAACCAAGCATCAACCTGTTATCTGCTCCTCTGATTTCAGCTTTCCATCTCCTCCCCTCCTAGAGAACAGTTAAAATTCTGAGTGATCTTCACCCTTTACCTGTAGAATAGCAACAGTGGTTCCCGAGTTGGGAACGGCTGGTTTGGAGAGTGGAGTCCATGGCATTGTATTTGTCTGAGGTCCCATCCCTCCTCAAACCTCACCCTCTCCAGGCTCTATCCCTCAAATATCCAGGAATTTCCCACTTGGAGTTGGCAACCCTATCTCTTTCCCAGCCAAGCATCAACCTACCTTTATTTCCCCCTTCACTCTTCAGCTTTCCATCTCCCCCCATCTTCAGCCTCTACAATGCTCTGAAGTCCTGGCGGCCACATCACATTGGCTGTCCTACGGGAGGCCATATCAGCAGGGTATAAGGACATAGACTCCACCATTTTCTCCAGAGGAACTGATCAATGCCATCTGGAGTGCAGTTGTAATTCTGAGTGATCTCCAGCTCTCACTTCAAGATTGGCAACAGTGGTTTCTCAGGAGGAAATGGCTGGTTTGGAGGGTAGAGTCTATGGCATTGGACAATCCTCCTCTTCAGGCTCCATCCCTCAAATCTCCAGGAATTTCCCACTTGGAGTTGGCAACCCCTTCTTCCCAGGCAGTCATCAACCTACCTTTATTTTCCCCTCACTCTTCATCTTTCCATCTCCCCCCACACCTGCACCCTCTACCATGTTCCAAAGCCTGACTGCTGCATCACATTGGCTGTCATGGGGGAGGCATCTCAGCATGGTAAAAGGACACAGAGTCCACCATTTTCTCCAGGGGAACTGATTTCTGCCATCTGGAGAGCAGTTGCAATTCTGAGTGATCTCCAGCCCTCACCTGGAGATTGGCAACAATGGTTTCCCAGGAGGAAAAGTAGTCTTTTGCTGCAATAGGGACTAAGGCAGCTTACATCATTCTCCTCTCTCCCCCTTTTGACTTGCACAACAACCCAGTGGGGTAGGTTAGGCTGAAAGTCTGTGACTGGCCCAAAATCACCCAGTCAGCTTTCACAGAAAGAGCCTGGATCTAGCAGACCCTGCTCTGAAGCACTGGTTGCTATGTCTATGGTAGCCAACCTCCAGCTGGAGCCTGAAGATTATCAGGTATCACAACTTAACTCCAGACCACAGATCTGCTCCCCTCCAGAGAAAATAACTGCTTTGAAAGGTGGGCTATATGGCATTCTGTCTAGCTGAGACCTCTCCCCTCCCCAAACCATGGCTTCCATAGACTCTACCAGAGAAGCTCCAGGAACCTCCCTACCTGGAGTTGGTAACCCTAGTCAAGACTGTCCCCAAAGAGTTTTCTCCCAAAGGCCAAAATAGGTGTGGAAAGGCCCTTTTACTGACAGAGTAAGTTCACTATCAACAGGCACTGAGGGGAAAGTAGGGTTCCCAGCTCTGAGTAGGGAAATACTTGGAGATTTGGGGGTGTATTCTCTGGAGAGCAGCATTGGGGGGCGCGGAAGGACTCAGCAGGAATTTTTCAACCTGGAGCTGGCAACCCTAGTCAGGACTGGCCCTAATGAGTTCCTCACAGAGGTGCAGAAAGGGTTTCATTTCTTTGTCTTTTTATTGACAGAAACAAGCCTGGTTGCCTACCAACAGCCACTGAGGGAAAAGTTTGTCCTGAAGTGGGAGTGGGCGGGGAAGAGGAGCAGACCCAGAACCTGGCCAATGGCACGTGAGTACTCTTGAGTGGCAGCTGACGGGCCAATGGCTGAGGGAGCACACTGTGGGTGGGACTCAGGCAAGGCAGGCAATGGATAGGGACAGCTTCTGACTGACACATTGTGGAGCCAACTGATTTAGGTGCATGTGGAATGTTCAGAAAGTGCCACCCCACTACTCAATTATATATAAGGAAAGATACTTTTCAAAGATGTTAAGTCTTTTTGCTTTTGTTTAATATGTATTTCAGAATTTATAAAATTCCTCCTTCAAGAATATGAAAATATTTTGTGTGTTTCCCCACCAGATGTTCAGAGTGTATAAAGCATCTATCCTATTTCATCACATCAATAAATCTGACTTAATTCTTCTCCAGATATTCCTTCCAGCCTAGCTTACAAGAAGGCCTATACCTTGACATTTTTAATCTAGCAACCTATATCCATGCCATGGTAACATCGAGACTAAGTTACTGTAATGAATGCTATATAGGTTTCCCCTCGAAGTCAATATGGAGACTCCAGTTGGTATAGAATGTCACAACTCAGATATTATCAGGAGCAAGATAGAGCAAACCAATATTGTCATTTCAAATGCCCCAGATATTGTCCCTGGTGATAGCCACAATTATCAAATTGTACAGTGACATAAATGACCATTATTGACCCTCACCACACGCATTTTGGCCCATTGGCCTTCCTCAGTCATCAAACAAATGACAGTACAGAATGGCTCCTGAATTTACAATGCAATAATCATATTTTACAAAATGACCAGGATTAATTTTTTCTGGAGGAGAAACAACTTCAACAATGACTTCCAATCATAAAAGCAGGGTATTTCATGATTCCGATGATCATGATGAAGCCAGTTGTCAATTTTGATACTCCTAGCTTTATTTTCTGAGGAGTTGTGCATGCCACAGAAGGATGGACAGAAGGATGGACTGATAGTCAGATTGACAGATGGGCAGATCCTTTTATTATCACAAGTTAAATGAAATGTACATACATGATCTCAATGGCCAGCCATTGCGATGCTCATGTAAGTTAGATTTCTGTTACAGTCAAGATTCCAACTGGGCTGGAAAACAAAGAAGCAAAAGGTGAGAGGTTCTGAGTTTCATGGGGCTGTGATACTTGAATGTAGGACTATCCAGATCACCATTCTAGCCTCTATGCTATCACAGCACAGAAACCAAAAAGGCTTCCATGACAACAATTTCAAAACACAAATGGAACTACATCAAGAACAGCGAGCATACCGAGAAGGAATCAAGTACTGTAAGCAGGGCCGGCTCACCCACTAGGCTCACCCACTAGGCTCACCCACTAGGCTCGCCTAGAGTGCACCAGCCACAGGGGCACCAAAAGGCGCCCCCCATCAAAAGCCCCTCCCTGCCTTTTCCCTGGCTTGCTCGGGTGCCCTGCACCCAAGCAAGCCGGCACTGGGAGGGAAGGGGGGTTAACCCCCCACCTCTTCTCTGGCTTGCTTGGGCACCCTACAGCTGCAGAGCACCCAAGCAAGCCAAAACGCCCCCCACCCCCCCGTGGAAAGCGCCCCCTGCCAACGCCTCCCCACCACCGCCAAGCACCCCAGCGGGGCTCAGGAGGTGGCGCTGGGAGGGAGGGGGTGGTGGTTGCAACCTCCGCCCCTTCCCTGGCTTTCCTGGGGACCCCGCAGCCGCGGACCCTCCAGGAAAGCGACGCTTGGAGGGAGGGGGCAGCGGTTGCAACCTCCACCCCTTCCTTGGCTTTCCTAAGGGCCCCGCTGCTGTGGAGCCTCCAGGAAAGTGGTGCTGGGAGGGAGGGGGTGGTGGTTGCAACCTCCACCCCTTCCCTGGCTTTCTTGGAGGCACCGCAGCTGCGGAGTCTCCAGAAAAGCTGGCGCTCTGCCACCCCCCATCTCCAGGCCCCACCGGGAGGTTGGCATCCCGGTGGGGGGCGCCCCAAGTTCTCTTGCCTAGGGCGCCCAGACACCTGGAGCCGGCCCTGACTGTAAGACTTCTGACATGCCTGGAAGAGTTCCCATTATTCTTATTATGATTATTATTTTAAAAAGGGAAGAATGTGATGGTAAATGATATCTTGGATGAAAGCCATCAGACAGGAGAGATATAAATTGTACGGCTGGAACCTTCCTATCACCACAGACACTTGGATCTACGCTTGGAATCAGCTGACAATCCTGGTGAGTTCTTTCTTTAGAAAGTGTCTTTTGAGAGATGCTGCACAAGTGTCCTTGTTAGATCAGGGGAGGTTTGAAAAGAGCACAGGGCATTGTGCATTTTGTCAGACATTCAAAGTAGAAAGAATATGATAGTCATGGCTGGATATTGCGCACCATGGGTATGGCACTAGCTGCTTGAGGGAGAATACAGTAAAATTTCAGACTAGGAATAAGGCCTGTTGCAGAAATAAATACAACGAGCTCTAGAAAGAGGCTCTGGGAGAGTACCAAGGCCTTGGACACTCAGTGCCAATTTGCTGGGGAGGCATCCTCAAATCCAACCCTCTCCAGGTTCCACCCCTGAAATCACCAGGAACTTCCCAACCTGGAGATGGCAATCCCAACCCAGCTAGCCATCAACCTACTATTATTTGCCCTCTGACTGCAGCTGACTTCTGCCCTCCCTCCTGGAGATCAGTTGTAATTCTGAGTGATCTCCACCCCTCACCTGGAGATTGGCAACAATGGTTCCCCAGGAGGGAATGGCTGGCTGGGAGGGTGAAGTCTATGGCATTGTATCTGTCTGAGGTCCCACCCCTCCGCAAACCTCACCGTGTCCAGGATCCATCCCTCAAATCTCCAGGAATTTCCCAACCTGGAGTTGTCAACCTTATCTCCTTCCCAGCCAAGCATCAACTTGCCATTATCTGCCCCTCTGATTTCAGCTTTGGATCTCCTCTCCACTCCCTCCTGAGGATCAGTTGTAATTTTGACTGATCTCCACCTCTCACCTGGAGTTTGCAACAGTGGTTCCCCAGGAGGGACTGGCTGGTTTGGAGGGTGGAGTCTATGACACTGCACCTGTATGAGGTCCCACCCCTCCCCAAACCTCACCTTCTCCAGATTCCATTGCTCAAATCTCAAGGAATTTCCCACCTGGAGTTGGCAACCCTATCTCCTTCCCAGCCAAGAATCAACCTACCTTTATTTCCCCCTCACTCTTCAGCTTTCCTTCCCCCCTGCATGTGCAGTCTCTACCGTGCTCTGAAGCCCTGACTGCCACATCACATTGGCTGTCAGGGGGGCATCTCAGCAGGGTATAAGGAGACAGAGTCCACCATTTTCTCCAGGGGAACTGATCTCTGCCACGTGGAAAGCAGTTGTGATTCTGAGTGATCTACAGCCCTCCCCTGGAGATTGGCAGCAATGGTTCCCCAGGAGGAAAAGTAGTCTTTCTCTGCAATAGGGGCCAAAGCAGATTACAGCATTTGCCTCTCCCCCTTTTGACTCGTACAACAACCCTGTGAGGTAGGTTAGGCTGAAAGTCTGTGATAGGCTCAAAATCACCCACTCCACTTCTACAGCAAGAACCTTGATCTACAGCAAGAACCCTACAGCTTCTACAGCAAGAGCCCTGCTCTGAAGCACTGACTGCTATGCCTAGGGTAGCCAATCTTCAGGTGGACCCTGAAGATCACCAGGTATCACAACTGAACTCCAGATCTCTCCTCTCCACCGCAGAGAAACTAACTGCTTTGGAAGGTGGGCTTTATGGCATTCTGTTCAGCTGAGGCCTCTCCCCTCCCCAAACCCTGGCTTCCATAGACTCTACTACCAGAAAATCTCCAGGAATCTCCCTACCTGGATCTGGAAACCCTAGGCAGAACTGGCACCCATGAGTTCCTCACAAAGGCCTGTGAAGGGTTTCCTTCCTTTGTCTGAACCAAGCTTGGTTGTCTACTGTGGCGAAACTCAGCTGTTTGCCTCCCAAGATATGCCCAAGGTGGGTTTACAACTCAGCTGTTTGCCTCCCACCTTGGGCATATCTCAATCCTTAAGTTCACTGCCACCACTCACTGAATTGTCACTTCTTTTTAGAGGGACAGTGAGACCCCTCTGGCCAAATGTCCCTATTTGAAGATGGACTCCCCAATTTTGGGGGGATCCCTGGATAGTTGGCAATCAAATCATCTGGCCGTCCTTCCTTCCCTGGGCTACCCCCTCCCTTTGGTATTGTAGAGAGCAGGGGAGACTATGTGTGTACAGGATAGACTCTGCCCACAGGTCCAGAGAATCCAGATACTGCCTCCATGCACAGGATCCATACACGCAGGCACCATGCACAGATTTCTTTGTACACTGCCAACAAGTATAAGACCCTGACTCGGCCAACAAGCACTGGGTTCTTGCCTCTTACACCCCCCTCCAGGAGTGAGAGAGCGAGCCAACCCCTCATGCTTTTTAAGAGCACTGAAATCAGTGTTTTGCCACCAGGACCTATTTAAGGACATTCCCAACCAGACAGGAGAATAGGTCCCACCTCCTTCCTGGTTCTTGGAACTTAGCAACTTATCAGCTCTGGGGTAGAGCTGCAGATGATTTAACACACAATAGTAGCTTCCAGGCGAGCAGGTAAGGCTCTGGAATTAGCCCCAGAGTTCAGGTACAATATTGATCCAAACCAGATCAGGTTAATCTATATAAGATCTTTATTAAATACAGCAGGTATAAAACATGAGACTTACTTAGGATACAAAATAATAAACAGTTCTACAGCTTTATAGAGCTCTGACTAAAACATACAAAAGCATCATAGTTACCAATCCTTGGTGCAGATAACAGTTCAAGCGAAGTCCCTTCTCCAAGGGATTTTAAAGATGAAAGCCATGCTTGCAATGGGCAATAAAGGTCAGCTTGTTGCCCCCTTGCAAAATTCAGTCTTGCCAGAATGTAATGCAAACAGAGACTAACTCTTAGAAATGGGCCCTCTTTTCAAGAGAGTTCTGGGTGCCTTTTTTATAAGCTAAAGACAACTCTCCTTCTACCTTTGTCATAATTGAGCATGGCCAGTACCAAATTATGCCAGAGCAGAAAGGCGTGTCTACTCAGTAAGATCCTACATCGCTTACGTGGGACTGGACACGTAGGCTGGGCTTTGAAGTTTGGGAAAGAGTCTGAATGTCTACCCTTACCCTGTGAGGTGTCAAAGTGTCCTTTAAAATGTAGAACCAGACTTGCCATTTGTGCCGGCCATCTGGTCAGGTGTGAAAGTCACAGGGATCTGTTCCCAGCTCAACCAGTTGAGTTTAATCACTGAATCAGAGAAATAATTTTTCTATACAATGTGGTCAGAGCACAACACAGAATATTAGCCCAAATAAAATAATTTATTAACTATTTACACAATCATGGAGCACACACTGAATGGATCAGGCAGAACTGTAGGAGAGAGCACAAACTATAAACCAACAGGGCATAAATCAACAGGGGTTAAATGCAATCCTCTTTCCCCACACACAATACACTTTACCTCTGGAGGTTGTGGGCTAAGGATAGGATCTCTCCTTGGACCAGTCTCTGGCTCTGCTTCAGTCTCTCTCTCTTGCTCAAGAGAACAGGGAAACTTCCATTCATTCCCCAGCCCAGCCGACTGTGGAATAGCTGAATTTCTACTGCCTCCCAGGGTTCCCCCATGTCTCTGGCTTGTGGCCTGGTCAGCACAGGCAGCAAGAGCCTTTTCTAACCTCCTGTAGGACAAAGACTGCCTTCTCCCTGAATGGGCTGGAGTCTATATTGATGCTGCCCCACCCCATGGCAACTTGGAACTGTAGGCCAGCAGATGAGGAAGCCCCATTTGACCCCTTGGCAGCCGGAAACTGTAGACCAGCAGATGAGGAAGCCCCATTCAACCCAGTGAGTGATACCCCAGGAGGCTCCTCTCTGGAACTACAGCTCAATTAAATCTCATGGGGGAATGTTTTAAACAAACAACCACAGATGGCAGCCATCTTTCATCAAACACGCATAACTGCCATTCTGTTACACCTACCAACAGCCACTGAGGGGAAAGTTAGTCTCACACAGGAGGAAAGCAGGAGAAGCGTCTTCATCAAGAAAGACTGCTGTTTGCCAGTAATTCTGACAGGGCACAGTGGCTGAAGGGGGAGTGGGCGGGGAAGAGGAGCACACCCAGCCAATGGCATGCATCCACTCTTGAGTGGCGGCTGATGGGCCAATGGCTGAGGAAGTGCACTGCATAGCCAATAATAGAGCTGCAAAGTGCCACTCCAAAACACAATTATATATAAGGAAGGATAAAGGGGATAACTAAGGATGGAAAGGTTGAAATATGCAGGGGAAAGATTTCTCTGATGGGATAGAGTGTAGAATTTCTGATGATCGCTCTAAGGGTCAGCGGGCCTTCAGAAGTGGCTTGTTTGACCTATTCATTATTAGATAGATCCATCTGGGTAGCCGTGTTGGTCTGAGGACTTCAACCTGGCCTCTGCGATGGAGGCTTCATAAAATTCTTTCTTAGCAGCCTTCACCGCCATCTCATGTGTGTGCAGGCTGAAACTGGACTGATGAGTGGAGAAATCAGTGCCAGGGATCTTGTGTGTGTATTGCCTTGGTTGAAGCCCACAGTAACCAACAACCCAGAGCAAGCCGCATTCTCTTGATGGTCCTTAGCATTCAGGATATGCTGCCTCTTAATATGGAGGCTCACTCCACATGTCTAAAGAGCAGTACAAATGACTGAACATACCTCCCTTCAAAGACATACACAAACTCATACACAAATAAAACTGTCCTGGGTGTTTTCTTTCTAGATTGGCAGCCAACTCAAGATGTCTCTGCCCTCATTCAAAGTGGTCATGCACACTATGACCTCTGTTGTCCACAACTACATGGAGAAACAGAAGAGTGTCCACGTGCTTACTACAGATGGGCTGAATCAGCTGGTGAAAGAACAATTCCCACCATGTGAGAAGGTGAGGAGGGATACATTGACTTTTTGTGTAGAAGGAAGTAACTTACTAAACTGGACAGATTGATGGGGATGGCAGACAGATATCCAGCTATTTGCTCCAAAATTCTGCAGAAGTTGACAAGAGGCTGGTCAGATGAACTGGGATGGGGCAAGGTCACTGGATTCTGGATTGATTTGGGGGGGCTTTCAAGCCCTCCCCAGCTGTATCTCCCTCTGAAACCCTTCAAGAGAAACAGGAGAGAGAGGGCCCTTAAAGTGTTCTTGTTCATGCTTAGGTTCATGTGATTGATGGATGAAAACTACGGAGACTTACTAGTGATTTCAGCTCTCACATACTTTATTTAGATCGGGAACAAGACAACTGAGCCGGCTCGCAGGCCGGCTTTTATCCCCAAGTGACCCACACCCCAAACACACACACACCCGGTGATTTGCTATTTACATTGATTGTGAAAAGTACTGAGACTTACTAGTGATTTCAGCTCTCACATACTTTATTAGATGAAGAACAAGACAACTGAGCCGGCTCGCAGGCCGGCTTTTATTCCCAAGTGACCCACACCCCAAACACACACACACACGGTGATTCGCTATTTACATTGATTGGATTAACTTCTGCTCCTCCATTGGAGGGGAGTCAGGATCCACTAGTCCATTGTCCTTCGGGGCGAAGCTCAGGCCCTTCGCCTGGCCACATGGTGGACCGGTTAGAACCAGTCTAAGCACATGGCTGTCCAGAGCCCATGTTCTCCAGTGGATACATTACACCCCTCCCCCTTGGTCCGATAAACACCCGCACACATAGTCTTTCAAATAGCTGGGGGCCGCCGCTCTCGCGTGGAGTGACGGGGCTCTGGCATGGGGGAACTGACAGCCTCCCGGGCGGCTGTGGGGACTGGTGGCCGCTCTGGTGTTGGCGGGGCTGGGCTCACCATCTCGGCCGGTGTGTCATTTGCGGTGGCTGTCAGTCCGGAGTTGAAGTCCCCCGGGATTTCTTCTGGTGCGTCCGCCCCCGCGTCTGGTTGAGCTGGCTCGTCCCACTCCTCCCCCTCATCCGGCTCCAGGGGTAGCACCCGGCGACGTAGCTGATCGATGTGGCGATGCAGGATCTGGCCGTCTTCCACCGAGACTTCGTAGGACCGGGGGCCACGGACCCGGACTACTCGTGCGGGAATCCACGGGGGCCCTCTCGCGTAGTTCCGTGCGTACACCGGGTCCTCTGGGAAGAACCCTTGCGCCGCCGCTGGCGTTTCCGTGCAGGGCTCCCGCTCGGGTGCTCGATCGGGATGTAACCGGTCCAACCTGGTGGTGAGGCGTCGGCCCATCAATAGTTCCGCCGGGCTCCGGCCGGTTGTCGCATGGGGCGTCGTTCTCTGGCCGAACAGGACGTGCGCCAGCCTGAAGTCCCAGTCCGTTCCTTCGGTCCGACGGAGCACCTCTTTGGCCGTCCGCACCATGCGTTCGGCTTGGCCATTGGTGGCGGGGTGGAACGGGGCCGACCTGATGTGGCGAATCCCGTGCTGGCGGGTGAACTCCTGGAACTCCCCAGACGTGAAGGCCGTCCTGTTGTCGGTGACCAGGGTGTCGGGGAGTCCGTGCGAGCTGAAAATCCGCCACATCGCTCGGATGGCCGCCCGGGAGGAGGTGGATGGTACCGGCTCTACTTCTAGCCACTTACTGTAGGCGTCTACAAGTATAAAAAACAGCTGCCCCTGGAACGGGCCTGCAAAGTCGAGGTGCAGGCGCGACCAGGGGCGGTGAGAGGATTCCCAGGCCCTGTCTGGGGCCGTCGGGGGTGCGGGTCGGGAGGCCTGGCAGGGTTGACACCTTTTTACAATGTCCTCAATATCCCGGTCTAACCCTGGCCACCAGACATACCCCCGCGCCAGAGCCTTCATCCTGACTACCCCAGGGTGGTGCTCATGAAGGTCCCTCAGTACCCGTTCCTGTAGTGGTTTCGGAATGACCACCCTGCCTCCCCACATTAGGCACCCCTTATAGGTCGACAGCTCATTGCGCCTTGTGACAAAAGGCGCAAACTCCGGGTCTTGTCTAGCTGTCGGCCATCCCCTCCCCACCCAGTTCAAAACCCGACAGAGAACCCTGTCGCGGCCCGTGAGGCGGGCCACCTCCTTGACATGTACTGGGCGATCGGGCAGCGATTCTAGGAGTGCGATGACGTGGGCGGGGGCCGGGTCTGGGTCCGTTGCGGGCACTGGGAGGCGGCTGAGCGCGTCCGCGTGACCCATGGCCTTTCCCGGGCGGTGGGTGAGGGTGTAAAAGTACCCCGCCAGGAATATGGACCAGCGGAGAACCCTGGGCGAGACTATCTGCGGCGTCTGTCGATCGGGCGCAAGGAGGCCCAGGAGAGGCTTGTGGTCTGTAAGGATCTCGAACGGGCGGCCATAGAGATAATGGTGGAATTTTTTAACCCCCGCCACTATCGCTAGTGCCTCCTTGTCTATCTGCGCGTAATTACGCTCCGCAGAAGACAGGGTCCGAGAATAGTAGGCGACCGGAACCTCCCGGCCATCCGGCAACCGATGCCCCAACACCGCCCCCACCCCGTAGGGCGACGCATCACACGCCAGAACCACAGGTAAAGCCTCGCAGAAGTGGTGCAGCACCCCGTTGGAGACCAACAAGTCTTTTACCGCCTGGAAAGCTGCCGCATGCTCCGGCTTCCAGACCCACGGCGCCTCCTTGTCCAGCAGCCGGTGGAGGGGTTCAGCCACCGTTGCCTTTTGGAGCAGAAACGCGTGGTAAAAATTCAAGAGGCCTAGGAAGGCCTGGAGTTCCGGCTTGGACGTGGGGACCGGGGCTTGTGTGATCGCTCTAATTTTCTCGTCTGTGGGGTGGATGCCTTGTGCATCGACTGCGAACCCCAGGAATTCGATGCGGGGCACACCCAGGAGGCATTTCTCCTTCTTCACCTTGAGGCCAGCCTCGTTGAACCTCTACAGGACCTGACGCAGCCGTTCGGTGAAGGCGGTGGAGTCCGGTGCCACGATGATGACATCATCTAAAAAGGGCTGGACCCCTGGAATTCCTTTCAGGAGGGAATCCATGAAAGATTGAGAAATCCCTGGAGCCACTGAAACCCCAAACTGCAGTCTATTGACCCGGAAAGCCCCCTTGTGGGTGGTGATGGTTTGCGCTTCCGCAGCGGCCGTGTCTACTGGCAGCTGCTGGTAAGCCTGCGCCAAGTCCAATTTACCGAAAACTTTGGCCCCCGTCAGGGAGGACAGGACATGGCTCACTACCGGGACCGGATAAGTGTGGTCCTCCAGGGCCTTATTTATGGTGCATTTATAATCTGCACAAATGCGTATAGCCCCATTCGGTTTAATAGGCGTGACAATGGGGGTTTCCCAGCGCGCTGACGCGACCGGTTCCAGCACTCCTTGGGCGACCAGGCGGTCGAGCTCAGCCTCTATTTTTTCCCGCATGGCTATGAGAGGGGGCCGTGCCTTTATGCGGATGGGTCGTACGTTAGGGTCCAGGTCTAGCGAAATCGGGGTCCCATTGTACCTTCCCAGGGTCCCGTCGAATACTTTGGGGAACTCCCGGCAAACCGCCTCCCAGTCTGCGTTCCCGAGGTGGTTTACACCCGCTATTTGGAGTCCCAAAGGCCCAAACCACGACAGCCCCAGGAGGCTCGAGAGGCGCCCCTCCACAACCAGCAGGTCCAGCTAGCCCGAGAACCCTTTAAATCGTACTTGAAACTTGCCCCAGCCACGGACTGCCACTGGGTTCTTGTTAAAGTCCGTCAGTTTCAAACCCTGTGGCTTGTGCAGTCGGGGTCCCCCCTTTGGGCATAGCGTTTTAAGTGTCTCAGCGGAGATTATAGAGAACGAGGACCCTGAGTCTATTTCCATTTGGCAGGGGGACCCCTCTATTTGGACAGTCACATGCACCTTGTCCGGGCTCTCAGGGGGCAAGTTACATACCGTCTGCCGGCGCTGTGTCGTCACGGTGTGCAGGCTTGCGGCGTCCAGCTGGGCAGTGGATCCCAGGCGCTTGCCCTTGGAGCGGCAGACTCGGGCGAGGTGTCCGGCCTTGTTGCAGGTCCTGCAGACGGCGTCCCGGAAACGGCAGGTCCGGCGCTCATGAGCGTCGCCACAGCTGGCACAGGCAGATGCGTTGGGCTGGGTTGGTGTTGCGGGGAATCCCTTGTGGCGTTGGGTGCGTGGCTGTGATCGGCGGTTCACCTGTAGGACCTCCTCATCGTTCGAGTCATCAGAGGGGCCGGAGTCCTGGAGGCGATGGACCGTCTTTGGCCGGCGATCCGCATGGGACTTCTCGTAGGCGGCCGCTTCTTGGATGGCAGCCTCCAGAGTGAGGTCGGCCCGGCTGATGAGCCTGCGGCGCAGCTTCGACTCCTTCAGCCCCACCAAGAACTGGTTTAGGAGGGTATCTGCGAGGTTGGGGAAGGCACACCTTGTGGCTGCGCGGCGTAGTCCGGCCAGGAATTCTGGAGATGTTTCGTCGGGGCCCTGCGTTCTCGCGAAGAACTCCATTCGTTCCGCGAACTTGGTGGGCTTTGGTGCCAAGTGGTTGGTAAATGCCTTGACCAGCATGTCGTAGGTGGCGGCCGCGTCTTTTGGCAGGAGGGGGTTCACCAGGTCCTTCAGGAGGAGGTGTGCCTCGATGCCACAGTAGCGCAGGAGATAGGCCTTCTTCGTACCCGCATCCGTGATGCCATGGATCTCGAAGTGACGTTCCAGCGTCTCGATCCAGGTCTCCCAGTGTGTGGAACGAGAGATGTCGAAGGCTGGGAAGCTCTCGTTGCTAGCGGCCATGGTGCTCACCCGTGGAGGTCGCGGTTCAGGCGTAGAGTTGGCGGCGTTGGAAGCAAGGCTGCTCTCGGGGTCAGCGGTGCTAGGGAGCGGTGCGGTGCCCAGGAACCGAAGAGGCGGACACGAAGCTCGGCGGCGGCGTTCGGTGCTTTCGGCGTTGGGACGGTCAGCGGTGCTCGTCTCGTGGTCGTTGTTCATGGAGGGAGTTGGCATCCCACCTTCGTCACCAGTGAAAAGTACGGAGACTTACTAGTGATTTCAGCTCTCACATACTTTATTTAGATCGGGAACAAGACAACTGAGCCGGCTCGCAGGCCGGCTTTTATCCCCAAGTGACCCACACCCCAAACACACACACCCCCGGTGATTCGCTATTTACATTGATTGGATTAACTCCTGCTCCTCCATTGGAGGGGAGTCAGGATCCACTAGTCCATTGTCCTTCGGGGCGAAGCTCAGGCCCTTCGCCTGGCCACATGGTGGACCGGTTAGAACCAGTCCAAGCACATGGCTGTCCAGAGCCCATGTTCTCCAGTGGATACATTACAATGGCTGAGTTCAGACTGGCAGTTTGCCCCAAGATAGGCACATTTCACCAACGTTTCACAAGTGGATTAAAGGGGCTGTTCTCACAGGCACATCTACACAGCGTTCCCAACACATCTTGTAATGCTTCCCTCCCAAGTTAAAAAGATACCTGTTAAAAGTGGTATCAAATCCTGAAAAGCGTGTCCATCCCATGTATATCCCGCACCAACACAGTGTGAACACTAAAATCTGCGATTTTGATTGTGCACTTATGCCGTGACTTCAGGCCAACAGTGTGAACGGAAGGTCTTCTGGAGGGCTGGTCTGTTTAATCTCAGTAAAGTTCAAAGTGAAGGTTACTGAGCAGCCTAATAACTCCCGGTATGCAATGGCATTACTCTTGGAGTTCAAGGAATATCCTATGATTTTGGTGAATATTTATTTCCTGCAGGAAGCACATGGAGGCAGTGTTCCCTCTAAGCTGAGTTAGCGTGAGCTGGCTCACAGTTTTTTAGCCTCCAGATCCCACATTTTTGTCTTAGCTCAGGAAGGATGGCTCCAGAGCAAACTCATTGATGCAGCAGCCAAATCGCTCGCTCACAACTTTAATGCCGGTAGCTCACAAAGTAGAATTTTTTCTCACAAGACACCGCAGCTTAGAAGGAGCATTGCAAGAACCTGATGACAGCTGGCCCAGCGGCCTTTCTCTTGCCTGACAGATTTCCATAGCCATAACATTGTCGGGTTGCCACCAGCACACAGTCAGCGAGAGGTAGGCGTGGTGCTTCTGAATGTCCGTTCCAGATGTCGGACATGAAGTGCACAGCTCTCCTGTGAGGAAAGGACAACTCTGCCTTCATGTAGACCCTGGCAGCCTGGTACTATGAGGGTAAGATTGCCCTGTTCAGCGCATTGTGAGCAGACGCTGTATGCCAGGCAAGCGACCCTCTTCCCTGCCTGCTGTCCCCCCCCAGCAACTGAGTGCCAACTTCACCAAACATCTTCGTTGGAGATGCTTGGCATCTCTTCCACACCAGCAGAAACTGTTAAGGGAAAGCACTAACAGCAGTTATAGGATGATTTACCTCCTGGCTGGTGGGGGGGTGGCCTCATGGGCACCCCAGCAGCAACCTCTCTCTCCTCTTATCATTGCTGTAATTCCGGGTAGTTTCCTTCTGCATTCATTGCACTGGAGGCCCTAGCAGAGTCTTCTGGAGCTGTTTCTTAAAATCTCCTGTGTAGGGGGTGGAGTTTGGTCGTTAACTTTGCTGTACTTCGGGGTAGTGCTCTTTCAGATTGATTGCACTGGAGACACTGGCCCGTCTCCCTTATTTGCCAACTCTGGTTTAGGAAATACCAGGAGATTAGGGGTGCGGGGCCAGTGGATGGCACAATTAGGGGAGGGCGTGGGACATCAGCAAGGTCTAACTCCATGCACCCCATCCTCCAAAGCAAGCCTTTTCTCCAGGGGTGCTGAACTCTTTCATCTGGAGGTCAGATGAAATTCCAGGAGATCCCCAGACCCCACCTGGAGGGTGGAAACCCTACTTATAGCCCGACCTGACAAAATCCCATTTATGTCAGATCCAGCCCTCATACCAAATGAGTTGGACACCCCTGCTTTAGGGAGAACAGTCCCAATGGGTCCTCTGCCACCATGGCCATTCCATCTGCCTGTTGGCAACATGGTAACTGGACAATGTCAAATCCTCCTTGGGTGTTTCTGAAAGTGTACATCCAGACAGAATGGGATTACTCTTCACTGCTGTTTTACATCCCTTGATGGCTTATGTCAATGTCAAGCAGAGGTATTGAGATAGCTCTCACCTTCCTTTTTCTCATATGGCTCTGCTCCATGGCTGCCATATCGCACATGGCCTGCCAGCAACGTGGCCTCTGTCAGCCATGATGGGGCTATCTGCCTGTGCTGTTGCTGCATTCTTTGATACCAGTTTCCACCTCAGTGGAACCAAAAGCCAGAGCCCGGGTGTGGGGTGTGGAGAATGGCACCCAGGGAAGGGAGTGTGAGCTTCCTGATTTTAATTCAGGGGTCGAGATCCAGATCCCACTGGAGCTTTCAAGATTCAAATGTATCTTCATCAGATAAAACTAGGAATGGAGAATGCCATGCACTTGCAATTACAGTGCATGTACAGTTCTGGTCACCATACCTTAATTAACCTGTGAATCCCAAAGCCAGGAGGCAACATCATGGGAAGGCCTTGGCCTCTATGCCTTCTTTAGGGCCCTCCAAAGGAACCGGTTGGCCACTGTGTGAGGCAATATGTTGGGCTACAGGAACCACTGATCTAATCCAGCAGGACTCTCCTTAGATTCCTAAAATTTTCCAAGGTATACACTTTCAAGAGTCAAACATCCTTTTGCCAGATAGATCTATGAATGGACATCCTTGAGCACTTAATACCACAGAGAATGTGAGTTTTTTTAAAAAAAAGTGTTCAGAAGGACATGGACCTACATTGCGGAAGCCCTGGGGGTGAAGTTGTGGCAGAAAAGCAGTGATTGGGCAGCAGGTATGACCCTCATCCCCACCCCAGAAATGACTGAACATGAGTCAATGTGTGGCCTGGGGGAACTGCCCCATCTACCCCATACTTAAACCACCCTGAGAGAAGAGTGGAAGGAAGTAGTATTCTAGGACATGAGACAAATGCCAACTCTGAAAGAGTAGAGGGCATTCCAAACTAAAAGAAACGAAAGAGTTGAGAATCCAAAAGCTGAAGAAAGTGGGATAGTTATGGGTGTGTGTGTAGGGGAGATTAGTGACTTCATCAAGAGACAAAGCCAGAAGTGAGAATGGGGAAGAAGTGGATTGGGATGACCCTTTTCTGAGTTCTGCAGTTCCCAGAATTCAGTGGAATCTTTTATCAGTGGCCCAATTCTTATTTGGAGTTCACAATCTCTAGTTGCATTGAAATGCAGGTTTGGAAATTAAAGTTCTGTTGATGAATTAGAAAATTAAACGCCAAATGTGTCCCACCAGGGTAATGAAGTGGCTGCATTTGGGTGGCTTTTAAAATAATTCTTCACTATGAAAGGGAAAGGCAGGGCTGGAAACTCTGCCCAGATACTTGATTATTTTTTTCAGGGGGGAGGTGAGGTGCTCAACCAGAAGTTTTGGATATTGTCCTGTAAGCCTGGGTTGTTGATCATGGCCAGAAGACAGGGAGGTTCTGAAGTTCAGACAAGGGCCTGGCGTCATTTACTCAGTAGAAGATTCAGGAAGATGGGACCTTCTGAGCTGGGAGTACCAGGGGTAATGCTTCATTACCCAGGGATGCTGTTTTAAAAACAGCACTAGATATATTGTCCAGAGTTTGGACCGTTTAAGTCAGAAGTTTCTTGAGCTGCACAAGTATTGGCATCCCGGGGGGAATTCATATTTAAACAACCCATGTGCTCACCCACTGAACTGGATGTTGTCTTCATAGGGGGGCAGACCATTCAAGATGTCTGAAATAGAACTGAGAACTGCTTCTGAAAACATCGTCAGCCCATACAAAATCAATATGGGTTCCAGCATGCTCCCTGAAGGCAGCATCTGTGAGATGGTGAATGAGGAAGTTACAAATCTCCAGTGGGTAAGAGAAGATGGAAGAGCTTCCTTTTTATACGCATTTCATTTCCTTTATTGGGTTGTTGGAGGTGGGTCCCATCCTGCTCTGCCATGGTATTGATACTCTGTTAAACGGATGCTTAGGTCTTCTGAAGAATCCATGGAGGGTTCCCAGCTGTATCCACAGATCCACCTATGGAATGCAGTGGAGATGGGGGACAGTGGAACATGCCCTGTTTCCACTGGAAAATTTAGCCTTGATCAAACCCTTTATGTCTACATATTGCATTTTTAGGGGAGATTTAAGATGGGTATTAGTGTTTTAATGATGTTGCAAACATAACCTGGAGTCCACAGGCACTTTTGCAGTGTGGTGCTGGAAGAAAGCCTTATGAATACCATGGACCACACAAAAAAGACAAATAAGACATTGTAAAGAAGAAGAGAGATTACTGAAACACGGATATTATGGAAAGCATTATGCAGTACCAGGGAGTAATAAATCAAGAGGGGTGGCTATTTTTTCAATAGCGTTCCCATTCCTAAAATAAACATTAGTAAGTGAACCACAAGGCTGTTACATCTTTTTTTAAAGGGGAATATACAAACAAAATATTTATGTTTTATGGGGACCCAATGAGAAGTAACATCAGGGGAAGTGCCAGTGCTTCCTAATAATGTTGCTGACCTGAGTGGACCTTCCATCATAGGTTAATGGAATAATGATCTTCTTGTCAGGCTGACCTCGTCTTGTCTTTCGTATCAAGAGTGAAGATCTAATGGTGTTTTTTTGCCTTATAAAAAGCCTGCTTTACAGAAGATTAACCCCTGTCTCTAAGCTGGCCCATAAATACTTTAGCTTGTTCAACAAAGTACTGGCTGCAATCTCTCCTAAACCTCAACAGTTGAGAATAAGGTATATTCTTTTTCAGATGTGGTCGATGAAAACTGTCACTAGATAGAAAAGAGTTTGCATCCATAGGTTTTCTGTAGTTGCTGGTCTCTATTATATTACCCACCCTTCTAATGCTGACATCCAGGAAACTGATCTCCTTACAGTCATATTTCATTTCAAATTTGATAGTTTCATGAAGGCCATTAATAAACTCCTTAAACTCTAGTAGAAGTTGGACAGAACCCTTCCAAAGTAGAAAAAAGTCATCCAAAAATCTCTTAAAGATAATGATGTTCTCAGCATATATGTTATTTGTATTGATGAGGAATCCATTTTCAAACGTATTCATAAACAGATTTGCCAACTCAGGTGCAAATTTGCACCCCATTGCAGTCCTAGACACTTGCCAAATTTTTGGGGGGGAATTGGAAATAGTTCTTCTTAGAACTTAGAGCAGCAGTCTTTGAAGTCTTAGTAATGATTGCAAAATTCCCTAGTATAAAAGGAGAACAGGATTGGAGCCCAAGAAGGACTTAGCAGCAAACCTATAATCACTCCAGAGCCCCGGGAGGAGATTGCAGACCCTATTGCACTTCAGCCAGCTTTGTATTATTCTATCTCTTCATCCCAAACATAGAGCTATGGTTTCTGCATGTAAAAATGTGCCCCATCCCCTCAGCTGGAATGAATAACCATTTTCTTTCAGGGTATCCAATAGACTTGGAATTACCATAAGTATAATCATCCTTTAATGTTGACTTTCCATCCACAGGACAACATCCATTCATCAAGGGTCCAGTTATCTTCTATAATCCTCGATCTTGACACATTTCTGAATAGAGCGGCTATGGTTCTTGTTTCAAGACAGAGATGATTCTCTTCCATTCCACAAAATTTCATCATGAGACAATAAAAATTTGATCCAAAGTTTCTGAAGTGGTGCCCGTGCCTTTATCCTTTTCTGTGAGTTACTGACCAACTTATTCTTTTCATATTAATCGTTGTGGGGTTTAATGAAAACTATGTTACAGGACTTTACATTACAGGTCTTTACAGTGAACAAGCATGTAGACAATGGTGATTGAGTACAATTGGCAAGCTTCAGTACAATTGGCAAGAGTCACAAATGAGTACAATTGGCAAGAGTCAGTTTGGTGTAGTGGTTAAGTGCATGGACTCTTATCTGGGAGAACTGGGTTTGATTCCCCACTCCTCCACTTGCACCTGCTGATGTGACCTTGGATCAGTCACAAGCTCTGGCACAGCTGTTCTCTCAAGGACAGTTTATGTTAGAGTTCTCTCAGCCCCACCTACCTCACAGGGTGTCTGTTGTGGGGAAGGGGAGGGGAAAGGAGTTTGTAAGCTGCTCTGAGATGCCTTTGGGCAGTGAAGGGCGGGGTATAAATCCAATCTCTTCTCTTCTTCTTCTTCTTTACATTAGTCATCTTTTAGATAAACTTAACAGCTGGATGGAAAAAGAGAATCTTCTAGTGGAAGAGCAAGCTGACTTCAGGGAAGAAAGAACTACTCTCGACCACAGTCTGATTTTGCAACACCTAATAGACAAATGTGCTGCCAAGAATGCAGTTTCATTGTACATAGCCTTTATTGACTTAAAAACTGCATTTGATTCCATATCTAGGGATAGGTTATGGGACAAACTGGGAGCCACATCTATTGATCTGAGGTTCTTATACTTGATTCGGGCCCTGTATTCTAATTCATCTTTCAAAATTAGGTGTAATAACAATGAGCTTCTTATTAATCATATCATAACTACATGAGGTGTAAAACAAGGCTGCGTTTGGGCTCCTTCGCTATTTACTTTTTGTATCAATGACATGACAGTAGCCTAAGCAGCACTGATTCTCACCCCCTATTCTAGCTGCGCAGAAGATATTTCCCTTACTTTATGTCTAGAATACAGTTTGTTATCCAGAACCCCTGTTGGCCTTAGAAGGGTATCGAAGGCATTCATTCATTATCATAACACAAATCACCTAGAGGTTAATTACCAAAAGACTAAAATCATACCTTTTGGTAAGAGGCCTAAAGTTAGGGCTTAGAGCATCAGTGGCCATAAAATCTAGCATGTAATAAGTTTTAAATATTTGAGGGTAATGATTCAGTCTTCTGAGGCGAGGAAGGCCCATCACGATTATGTGGCCAATATAGGTCAAAAATCAGTTCACGCTATTCTAAGATTCTTCTATAAAAATGGTGGGCAATATCTTCCAGCAGCCCTCAAATGATATCAGTCTAAAACGGTCTCCCAACTTCTGTATGGGACAGTGTTTGGCCCACCATCTTCATGAAAGAACTTGATCAAAATTTTTAAGAGCCGTATTTCGATTCCCCAGATGTGTATTGAATGCAAGCCTGTGCCTAGATTCTGGTCTGATTAGATGAGAGGCTAGGGTAAGCCTCGCATCTGTTAATCTATGGCTTAAGCTAAATCATTCCTCCCAAGACCTTACATCGTTAATTCTCCGGGATGGCTTTCGATCCACTTGGTTAAAGGCAGTCTGTCACAAATTGAAAATGCTAGGCCTCTCTCCAGAGTTTCTCTTAAAAATGGCCTTAGATTTTATTTTTTTTTCTACTTTTTACTCCGCCCTCCCACCTGAAGCTGGCTTAGGGCAGCTTACATAAAAGCAGATAGTTACATTAAAAACATAATTATCATTGAAACAAATAATAAAATCATAGTAAAATAGTTGTTGTCAGCAGTCATATGATGGTAGCAGGCAGTAGCTGGTATACAAAGTTCTTGCTTTGAGTCAGCTCTCAGTGTTCATTTTGAAAGTCTTGCCAGGCATGCGGTTCTCTAGGCTGTTGATGGCAATTTCCAGAGTCCAGGGCCCTCTCACTTTTAACCAACCGATGTTCTTCATTGGTGGTGGCGACTCACAAGCACACACACAATTGCAAAGCTTCTAGGAAATTAGTTTGCAAAATAGAGACATTCACATGAGCAGGATATCGTTGGGGGGGGGGAAATATTTACCTGTCCGGCGAGATGATGTATCCTAGTGGGAAAATAGGGGAGACTAATAGGAAATGGGGATCGTGCTCTGAAGCAGCAGAAGCACGTGGAGACTCTGACTGCAGTCCAAGAGACTTAGGGGCAAGGTGGGTTTCAGGGTAGAAATAGCCACCACGCTGCTGGGTGTCCACTTTTATAAGGGGGCTCTGGGGGAGGGCTTTGCTGGCCACCTCCCTCAAGACAACCCTTTGGTGGTCAGTTCCAAAAGTCACGTCTGCAATGGGAAAAGGGGTTTAAGGAGTTGGTCAATGTTAAATTCTAACTGAACTTGTGACAGAGACACCTCAAAGGTTGCTATGACTCATCGGTTAGCACCTATTGTGTTCTTTGTCTCAGGGCAGCAGAACTGGTTCCTTCAGTGGATTAGAAAGGCCTTTGTCAAATGGAAGGTGGGAAAGAGTCTTTGTGCCTTTGATGCAGAGAAGGTTGGGGGGGGTTACCTGCATGATGAAGAAGGACGCCCTTAATGGCATCCGGAGTCCCTGGTTTAAACATCCACGGCAGAATGGCATCTCAGAATGGGTGACCTCAGGAACCATGGGCACATCGTCTCAGGCTCCTGCTGGCACATGTCTGGCATCACAATCGGGTCACCTTACATCAGAGTCTTTTTGCACTTTTTATACACAGTCCATTTATGTCCATAAGAGCTCACAAAGCTACTTGCTGGGCAACACTTCCCCTTTGTAGATCTATGGTACAGCCTCCTTTGGAATACTGTGTACAGTTCTGGTCACTGAATCTCAAAAAGGACATTTCAGAGCTAAAAAAAACAGAAGAGAGCAAGCAAGATTATTAGGGGGTTGGAGTCCCTTCCCTATTAGCAAAGGCTGAAGAGTCTGGGACTTTTCCATTTAGAAAAGAGATTCCTAAGAGGGGAGATATGAGAGAGGTTTAGAAAATTATACATTGGGTGGAAGGAGTTAGCAAAGAGACTCCCCCCCCCTCCCTTTCAGGACGAAGTTCCTTTCTCTGTATACATAGACCAGTAACTCAAAGAAGTTAGTTTGACCACTGCGCAAATAAGCAGTTCAGCTAAGAGATTTATTGGTGCGCCGTGTGAGGCTGGTCCCGTGAGCTTTGAGAACGGATGACTCGACCCATCCCTTCTCTAAGCTACGGACGTGGAGGAATGGCTTAGTGCTGAGAATCCAGTTAGGGTGTGAAAGGTTTCAGTCTGCATGCTTGGCCATTAGAAGGCAAACTATTGTGGGTTGGACTTTTCCATGCCACCTTTTCTCTCTGCCCCTTGGAGCAGCCCGTGCTGCACTCCGTTCTTTCATTCTGGGTGGAACCGAGGCACGACTATGAAGAGGACCTGCCGAAGAAGCCCCAATGTTTGCACAAGCACACACATACATGCACATACATGAACACACATGCAGGCACATATAACCCCCCCTCCCTTTAAAAGCTCTTAGGAACGTTCAGGACGGGAAAATGAGTTAGAGGTAAATCTCGATCCCTCCTAGGTGGCCAGGGAGTCACTTTTCAGAAACCTCACCAATTGGTTCAGTGGGTAATCCAAGAGGCGGTAGACCTGATCAGTCTGTTCAGCCCAAAACCTGCAAACCAGGCTGCCTGGGTGAGCTGGAATGCCCTCAGAGCTTGCCTTGAGGCCAGGACGAAAGTGCTGGTGATCAGAACTTAGTGTCGTGTGTGTGCCAGGACCTGGAAGGTTGCCCGTGACCAAATTCGGTTCCCAGGTACTCCAGTAGAGGGTGAAGCCCTACTCCAAAACCTGTAGTCTTTGGTTAACAGGTAATCCGTGGGAACGACGACGGTCCTAACCCCCACAAAAGACCTGAATTCTTCGGTTCCCAGGTACTCCGGGAGAGGGTGGAGCCCTACTCCTAAAACCTGTAGTCCTTGGTTAGCAGGTAATCCTTGAGCGGGTCAGAGAAGCCTGTCTCCCAAAACCTGCATTGTTTGGTTAACAGGTTAACCAGGAGAGGATAGAGTCCTACTTCCAAAACCTGCCCCGACTTTGTGGTGACAGGGAAGCTGTAGCTGTAACTGTTGTGTATAAAAAGTCTCCTGCTACAAGAGTGGACTGACAGAAGTTCCTCTTGACTGCAAGATTCTTTTATGACAAGAGGGGACAGAAGAGGCTTTCTCCTATGCACAAACACCTTCTCTTTAAGATTCTTAGGTTACTCCTGGCCAGACCCACATTGACTGGTTCAAAAACCTGTCAGGAGCCTAAGGGGTACTGGGATGCAGCCCACCCTTAGCCTCCACCTTTTCCCTGGTGAGAAACCTCGCCAGAAGTTAGGACCTGCCGGTCGAGACCGGGACCCACGGCCAAACCCCGCGAAGCCCCGATCGTGATCTGTAAAAGCAAGTGTGCTCACATGCACCACGGAGATGCTGAAATGGGCTATGACCCTCGGCGCATCCACTTTGGACCAATATGCAGAAGATATTGGAGGACACTCCTTTTTATAGGACATAGTTTCAATGGGAAATCTTTTCCTCTGGCATGGAATCACTGGAGTGGTATGTTTTCTCATGGGATTCATGGCATACCGACGCAAAGCAGAAAGAGTTAAAAGGAATCTGGCCCAGGAGCTAGAAACTCTTAGGAAAGTGTCAGAGACTCAAGCTGCCCAGATTGCAGAGCGTGCAAACGATGTCTCACAAATGAACAAAACTCACAGTGCTGAACTAGCAGTACTGAGGGCAGAACAGAGCAAACACCTAGAATCTCTTAGGGACAGCAATGGACAGAAGAAGGAAAGCATTCTAGCTGATATGGAAAAGCAGAGGTCTGAGCATGTGCACGCACTTGACTCTTTAAGACATTATTATGAGACTCTGCTAGAAAAGAAAAAGGATGACTTTCAATTGGAGCTGTCAGAACTGCAAAAAAACCTCAGACGAGGAACTCTTCCGATTAAGAGCGGATAGAGTCGATTTAGTCATGGAAAAACAAGGGTTGGCAGACAGTCTGAAAGAAGCCAGACTCTCCAGCACAGAAGCTCAAGGGAAAGTAGCTAATGCGGTTTCTGAGGAACTAGTCCCTGCGCAAAAGGCTGCCAAGTATCTCGCTGACCAAGTGCAAAAGCAGAGAGAACAAGCCTCCCACCACACGTGTCTTAAGACCATAAGCTATCTCAAAGAAAAGCTAGGGCTCCAACAAGCTCTCATCTCAACCATACACCCTGAAGGAGTGTTAGACATGGAGAACTGGGAATCGGACTCCGACGAGGAAGAGCAGTGTCCACAAACCGTGGATACCTCTCGGAAACAGGAGATTCCTCCCCCTGATCCCCACAAGCCAGAATCTTTACCTATGGACCCAATCAGTACCACTAGGCGTACGGTACATGGAAACAATAGGTCCATCACTACCACAATCACTGAGAATCGCCTATGGCGACCCGAGGAAGTTAAAGTGGTAGCGGAAGAGCTAGGACCCCTTCACCGGGACAATGCAGTACAGTGGATGACAATGGCAAACACTGCCTATGGTGGCCTTACAGGGGAAGACTTGACACAATTGGCTAGGAAATGTGCAACAGGACCTCACCTTGCTGCCATTAATTCTGCAGTAGCAGCCAAGGATTTAATAGCGGAAACAAAATTTGAGTGGTTTAGGCATGTGCTAGGCTATTTAAACCCCACAGCCAGCATAAGCCCCCTCTTCCATTTGGAAAGGCAAAGCCCCAACAAGGACCCAGAGACCTACATGGCTTGCAAACAGCTCTTAGGAGTTTTGGCAGACCTAGTTGACAACTCCAATTATCCCCTCGACTATGACTTACCCGCCTTTCGGGACGCATTGATCAGAGGATTCAACGGATCGACCCAGCTAGCTCTGCACATCACTGATGTCACATAAGGAACTTGGGAAGAATTGAGGATGAAAATCACAAGGGTGGCTGCACTTTTGAGAGGGTCAGGTAATTTTAAACCACCCAAGTCAGGAAAAAGAAAGGAAAAAGAGGAAGAAGACACAACAATTCTGGCAGTAACGTATGCCAATAATGGACCCCAGTATGGATCTGGTCTGCGAAATCAGCCTAGCTCCATGGGAGAGCAAGGAACTAAGAAGGTTAGGTTTACCCCAGGGTACCAGGGCAAGAAGGGACGCGGTTGTTTTCAGAGGGACAGAGAGAATGTGTACCACGGCAGAGTGGGAGAGCGGTTCGCTCCAGACTCTGGATACACAAAACCTCAGCCATCTGCACCGCCCTCGTCCTTTCAAAGCCAGCCCCAAGTGAAGGAAACCTACAAGAGGTCCCCTCCACATCAGGGAAACACCGCAGACCCTTCTCCTCCTCCCCAACCAACCTTTCAGAGCAGGACACAGTATGACCAAAGGGAAGGAGGCTGTCCACCAAATATGGACCCCCTTCGCTGGCATGCGTCGATGCGCCTGAAAGACAGGGGACATGGCATGACTCTGTAATTCACTGGGCAGCCAAATGACATCCTCTTCCAAGCTCTTGCTGAGGAAGAGAGAGCAGAGAGAAACCAGGACGTTCCTGTGGCATCACGCTATCCCTTGAAGGAGACCAATCCTTTTAAGGAATCGTTCGAGTGCACCGCATAGGGACGCACAGGGTGCAAGGATCTGCCTCAGGGAGTCGTGGCAAAATTCAAGCCAGACAAATGGGGTAGACCCACAGTGAAAGCAGGGATAGGAGCCCCCGGGAACACAACTCCTGCAACCTTACTTGTGGACACAGGAGCCGCCACTAACATCCTGCAGCCGCACTTGGCAAGGAAAGGCGAGCCCACAGGGAAAAACGCCTCACTCTCTGGTTTTGCTGGAGACAGCCAGAAAGCCCCAATCTGGAAGAACATTCCCCTTACAGTCGGGAAGGTTTCCACTAAGGTTACTGCCTGCTCTAGCAAAGAAGACAGAGATGGAATTTTAGGTGCCCCCTTTTTCCAAGATCATGGTTTTACCATTGACATGGCCAATGGTTTTCTTTGGGAAATCCCAGGAGGACCCAAAGAAATAAATGCAGTACATCACTGCACAGCCATCAAGGCTCTTCTGCCCCTTTCTCCCACTGCTGGAGACCA
>JAPDNY010000616.1:0-29794 GCA_029375565.1 Gekko gecko
GGGTGGAGCTCGTCGACAGAGGGAGCGTTTTGAAGCTGCTCCTACTGCCCACTGACTTTCTTAGTTGTTTACAGCAACTCAAAACTCTCAAGAGAGGAGAATTTTGGCAAGGGATATTGTTAGAAGAAAACACCCAGGGGGGAGGCGACCAGCTGGTGTGTTCCTCAGCCAAATCCTGAAGCAAGAAAGCAGGAAAGAGGGGAACCCGACGCGTCAACACACGCCGAGCCATAGACGAGCCACGGGAGTCACAGAGTCTAAAGAATAATAATCAAAGCTAAGTATTGTTTCTACAACTTGTAAGATTAGAATGGGAAAGCCATTTGAGGGGGGAAATTAAAGACTAATAATAGGAGAAACAGATAGCAGCAGACGTAAGAGGTATTACTTCCAAATAACATTTTGAAAGTTTAAGAGAGAAAGAAGAAAAGGCCAGTGAAAAGTATGAAAGAAACACAAGGGATGGTTAAGGAAGTATTAGTAATGTTAGAGATAAGATACTAACTTAAGAATTATAAGTGCTACAAACCCTTTGTTTTTGTTTTTGTTTTTTTCCTGTAGTCCCAGGGAAATGTTTGATATGATCCCTTTAAGGAGAAGCCGGGAAGGCTTCCGGTCTGGGATTCATGGAGTCCTGACGTGCTCTGGCTTGCTCCCTGAGCTCCCAGAGCATACGAAGGGTCTTGACGACAGGGTGGGCTTCCTATAGCCCTCCGCAGATCCCCCCAGGAAGGGGGTGACTGGCATCGAGCTTAGCCTGAGAGAGAGTTGAGATCGGCTGATATCGGGGCTTTAAAGAGCGTCGCGACCAGCCTTGATCCCCTCCCCCAGAGAAGGCACTTCGGAAAATTTCTACAAGACCCTATTGAGTTGAAATCTCAACATAAGAACGCATGACCCAGACCTCCAGAACATCTTAAGGAAACTGACATTAAGGAAACACTGCTATAACAAGATACGGACTTTGAAGGTAACTTTTTAAAATTGCTCACCGGAGACGCGTTTTGGCCGAATATAAACAACATCCGATGAAGCGCTTGATCGTGCTGTATCTGTTGTACTAACATTGGAGCGGAAAAAGTGCAGTTAATAGCTTAAAAAGGCCAAAAAGCCGGATTGTTGATCATTCCTGCGGTTGGATTATTGACTTTAAAACAGAAACTAACAGTTAAACCCGCGAGAACTACAGTGGAAAAGTACTCTAGCTGCGACAGCAAAAATCGGCAAAACAGGAAGTGACTTCAGACCAGACAAGTATTCGTCCTAGAGAAGACTCAGGAGGCCGGAAGAAGGGAAGAAACCAAGAACAAGGGGGACCATTAAGATTGCCGGACAGGAAGTGAGTACCCGGAAGACCCATTTACCATAGAGAAATTGCGCCCGCCATTTTGGGAAGGTCAATTTTTTTTTTTTTAATTTTAAACGAAAGACTTAACAGAAAAAAAAGTGGAATTAATGCGATTTTGGTGGGCACAAGGAGGACTTTGATTTGGAGTGGATTGGAGGAAAAATTTTGAACAACGGCGTACGACCTGCGGCAATGACAGAGGGCAAATTCCTGGTCCTCCCGAAAATGGCTGGGAAAGAGGAAAAAAAGCTACAGGGCATGATGGATGCTATGGAGAAACGGGTGATGGACGCAATTTTGAAGTTAGAAAAAACTGTAATAACAGAAGTTACAGAACTGAAAAAAGAAATGTCTGGAATCACAAAAGAAATACAGACGTTGACTAAAAGAGCAGATGAGATGGATGTAAGGGTGAAGAGAGTAGCATCTGATATAGCTGATGTCACTATAGAAACAGATAAAGTGAATGTGATGGTCCAGTATAATGCAACAATTAACCACATGAGATTCAGGGGGATCCCTGAAGACAAAAATGAAGACATCCATTCAGTTATGGTAGATGCTGTAGCAGACTTTTTGAAAATGGAAGAGGAGAAAGTGGCGGCACAGATTGATGTGGTATACAGAGTCAACTCTGCGATTGCGCAAAGGAAAAAACTACCCAGAGATGTAATTGTCCAGTTTATATCTAAAAAGCTGAAGGAAGATTTGTTTAAGCAACAATTTCAGGAAGATTTTACAATTGACAACAAGAAAATCTTGGTCCTAAAGGAACTACCCAGAGCAATGCTTCAGGATAGGCGACTCTTCAAAGATCTGATTGACAAACTGAAAACAGAAGGTATAAGGTACAGATGGGAAATTCCTAAAGGTGTCAGTTTTTCGTTTAAACAGAAGAGAGTCACCATCAAGTCTGTGGAGCAAATGACCAGTTTCATCAATGATAATTTTAAAGATTCTGATAAATAATCATAAAACAACATGGAGAGTCAAATAATTTCATGGAATGTTAATGGATTGAACTCACCACAAAAAAGAAAAAATGTTAGACTTTGGTTGGAAAAACAAAAATGTGATATTGTTTGTTTGCAAGAAACGCACATTAAAAAATCTGATGCCAAATTTTTGATTCAAAAAAGATTAGGAGAGGAATTTTATTCACTCTCCTCTCAAAAGAAAAAGGGAGTTGTTATATATATTAAAAAAGAGTTGGAACCAAAAGAGATTTTTAAAGATAATGAAGGGAAATTTTTAGCAGTAGAAGTCATGCTGCAGAATAAAAAGACATTAATTGTTAACCTATATGCTCCCAATGGCGCGAAGGAAATTTTTGTTCAGGTTTTGTGGGAACAACTATGACAGTTGACCTATGAGCAAATGATCTTAATGGGTGATTTTAATGGTACTGTTGACAATGTTATTGATAGAAAATCTAAAAGAGGAATTGATGCCATGGGTAAACTTCCTAAAGTATTTTTTCAATTGACTAAACATGAGCATCTGGAAGATGTTTGGAGAGTCAAAAATCCCAGAGATAGAGAATACTCCTTTTACTCATCAAGACATGAATCTTTTTCAAGGATAGATATGATGTGGATGACAGAGAACTTAGTCTTGCAAACACGTAAAATTGAAATATTACCTAGGACTCTTTCTGACCACAGTCCGATAAAATGGTCAACCTATGTTAAGAGGAAAAATTTCGATGGCGACTTAATGAAGATTTACTGGACAAGCAAAATATTGTTGACAAAATAAGGACAGAAACCCAAACATACTTTCAATTGAACTTAAATAAGAGTGTACAGACGCAAACGGTATGGGAAGCCTACAAGGCCGTGATGAGAGGACATCTGATTGCAATTAATAATAATGAAAGGAAACAACAAATGAAAATAGATAAAGAAATTATGGAAAATATTCGGCAAAAGAAACAGAACTTAAGAAAAGACCTGGCAAAAAGAAGATTTTGAGAGAATTGAGGATTTTAAGGGAGCAATATGAGGCAAGACTGAACAAAGAAGTATTTTGGAATTTGAAAAAATTGCAACAGAAATCCTTTGAAGGTGCAAACAAACCTGGCAAATACTTAGCATGGCAATTAAAGAAAAGAAGAGAGAAAAAAATAATCACCTGTCTGAAAGATGGAAATAAAGAATTTTCAGACCCAGGAGGAATCAGAAGGGAATTTTATAAATACTACGCAAATCTCTTTCAAGCAAAGCAAGTGGACCCTCAAAAATGTTGGATTATTTATCCAAAGTTAATTTGATACAACCAAACCCTGAAATGAAAACATTGTTAAATGCTGTAATAACCAAAGAAGAAATTAGTAGAGCAATAGCTGAGGCAAAAATCTCTAAAGTCCCAGGCCCGGATGGTTTTTCTGCTAAATTTTATAAAAAATTTCATGAAGACTTAGTTCCGGTGTTGGAGATTCTTTTAAATGAAATTAGAAGGACTGGAAAAATTCCGGACTCCTGGAATGAAGCTGCAATCACTTTAATTCCTAAAGAAGCACAAGATTTAACAAATGTAAAGAACTATCGGCCCATTTCATTATTGAACAACGATTATAAGATCTTTGCAAAAATATTAGCAGAACACCTCAAAAAGTTTTTGAAGGACACTATTGGTGAAGATCAAGCTGGATTTTTACCAAATAGACAAATTAAAGACAATATGAGGGTTGTCTTAGGACGCAATTGAGTACTATGATAAACACCCTGAAAAAGAAGTTGCCTTTTTATTTTTGGATGCAGAGAAGGCTTTTGATAATCTGAATTGGGAATTTATGTTTAAAGTGTTTGAGAAATCTTTGATGGGCACAGAATTTATAAGAATGACTCAAGCGATATATAAAGATCAAAAAGCTTCAGTGATTGTAAATGCAGAATCAACAGATATGTTCCGGGTAAGAAAAGGTACTAGACAGGGATGTCCCCTGTCCCCATTGTTATTTATCTGGATTTTGGAGATTTTGCTACAAGCGGTTAGAGATGATAATAACATAAAAGGTTTGAATATTGGAGGTTTTTATTTAAACTAAGGGCATTTGCAGATGATATTATGTTTATTGTTGAAGATCCTATTGATAATATGCCTAAGGTATTTGAAAAAGTGAAAGAGTTTGGTGACCTTGCAGGGTTTTATGTTAACAAAAATAAATCTAAGATACTGTGTAAAAATATGATTGGTCCAAAGCAACAAATGTTACAAAATGTGACAGAATGTGAAGTGGTTAAAAAGGTTAAATATTTGGGAGTCGAAATCTCAATGAAAAATATAGATTTGTTTAAAAATAATTATGAAAAATTGTGGGGTTCGATAAAGAGTGATCTAGAAAAATGGGAAAAATTAAAGTTATCTCTTCTTGGAAAAATTGCCGTTGTTAAAATGAATGTACTGCCCAGGTTAATGTTTTTGTTTCAGACAATACCGATTGTAAAGGATGGGAAAGTATTGGTCAAATGGCAAAGAGAAATCTTTAAATTCATCTGGGCAGGAAAGAAGCCAAGAATTAAAATGAAAATAATGTATGATGCTAAGGATAGAGGTGGCTTCCAAGTTCCGAATTTGCGTTTGTATCATGAAGCTGTTTGTATGTCTTGGTTATCTGATTGGATTCATTTGGGGAATAGAAAGCTGTTAGCTCTTGAGGGACATGATTGCAGATTTGGCTGGCATGCCTATCTTTGGTATGGGAAAAATAAAATGGATTCTATGTTTAAGCATCACTATGTAAGGAGGACATTGTTTGATACATGGTCCAGATATAGGGAAAAATTTCGGATGAGAGGCCTTTGTGGATTGTTCCAAGTGCTGTTATACATCTGTTTTCTGAACATAAAGGTCATGACTGGTTGAAATATCAGGAACTATTGCAAAAAGAAGGGAAAAATATGTTTTGAAGCCAAACAATGAATTAGAATTTGAATACGGCTGGTTACAATATTGTCAAATAAAAGACATTTATAAAAAAGACTGTAAAGAGTTTGGCTTTAGAGCCATCAATGATGAATTTGAAAATCTATGGCTGAACGGAGAGCGGAAAATGATTTCAAAGATGTACAAAACTTTGTTGACTGTATATACTCTAGACGAAACTGTAAAGGAGCAAATGATAAAGTGGGCCATAAATATGAACAAAGAAATCTCTATGGAATCATGGGAATTTTTGTGGAAAAGATCTTTTAAAATGTCTACTTGTATCAATGTAAAAGAGAACTGTTATAAGATGATGTATAGATGGTACATGACACCAAAAAAGATTGCTAATATTAGTATGGATAAGAACTTGAGTAACAAATGTTGGAAATGTAGAAAAATAGAGGGTTCTTTTTACCATATGTGGTGGTCATGTGATAAAGCGAAAATATACTGGTCTAATATTCATTGTGTGATGCAGAAAATATTAAAAACCCCAACTGAGAGAAAGCCAGAACTTTTCCTCCTCGGTTTGACAATGGAAAAAATTCCACAAGAAAAAAGGACACTGTTATGGTACATGATTACGTCGAGCGAGAATGGCCTTTGCTCAGCAATGGAAAATGGAGAAAATACCAGATATACATGACTGGTTGAGAAAACTGCTATTTTTAGCGGAAATGGACAAAATGACAAAGAAGCTTAATGGACAAATGGCAGAACAGTATACAAAAGAATGGGAAGGGTTGAAACTGTATCTAGAAACTGAATATAGAATGAAGGGGAAAATATATAACCTGGATACGTTTGGATATTGAACGTGAAGTGAAACGAATTTGGAATTGTACTATACTGTTATCTGAAAATATGATGTAATAGTAGAGGTTTTTATAATAAGTTACCTGGTTTGATAATGCATATAAGTTTAAACTTGATTATCGTTTTATATCTTTGTTTGTTATTAGCAGTGTTGGAAGCCTATTAGGGGGGTGGGAGGGTTGGGGATCTTTTCTTGGAATTTGTATTGGTACCGTTATTGAAAATGTTGACTGTTTATTTCCAATAAAAAATTTTGTTCAAAAAAAGGAGAAGCTGGGAAGTGCAGCTGCCGGTGATTAAGTGGTGTGGAGCAGAGTGATTCATTGAAGAGACGGAGGCTACAGTGGCTCAGAAGGGCGAAGGTTGGAAAGTGCAACGGATGAGAAAAGAATAAATGTGACTCAGCAGAAAAGCGGAGGCAGCAACAGGGCAATAAGACGGAGGAGTGCATGGACGGAGACAGAAGACCATAGGCGTGATCTTAAAGAGACATAGTAAAAGAAAAATAGTAGGAAAAAAATAATAAGACCAATAGTAAATATGGCAACAGGAGGTCCTAGAAGAGGGTCAGTTCCTTCACCTGGCCAATCAGGGCAAGCAGGTTTAACTAAGTTTGCCAATGTTCACCCATCCCAAATCTCTATGAAAGACCTCAACAAATTGATAGAAGACAATGTTGTCAGAGCAGTATCTGAAGCAATAAAAGTTACAATAGAAAACATGTTACTTGCCCTAATTAAACGTGAGCTTGAACCACTAAGCATAAAAATGGATGATCTGTCAAACCAAATTAGGTTTGAAACAGAGGAGATTAAAAAACAAATTTTTGATAACAAGCAGGAAATTGCTAAAATTGTAGTAAATCAGGGAAAAATAAAAGAAAAGGTGCGTGACCTAGAGTTAGACGTCCAAGAAATTAAAAGCAAAAATGAAAGACTTGAAGACACGGTGATTAGTCTGGAAATGGATAAAGTGGCTTTAGTAATCAGATGCCAAAATATTCCTGAGACTTTAAATAAAGATCTGAAAGAAGTAATTGCATCTGAATTAGCAGAGCAATTAAAAATAGCATCTCAAAAGGAGATTGAAGAAGGGATTGAATTTATATATAGAAGAAACTCAGCTTTTGCAAGGAAACGTAAAAAGCCGCGGGAGGTCCACATAAAATTTTATAGAAAGGACTTGAAAGACAAAATATAAAAAGAGACAAACAAAACAAAAGTTTTTATTCAAGGGCAAGAAATAAGGTTCTTGAAGGATGTACCGTGGAGAGTTAGGGAGAGAAGAATACCTTATAGAAGCCTTACTGAGTTATTGCAAAAAAACGCGATCATGTTCAGATGGTTGGTTCCTGAAGGAATATTGTTTGTCCATAAAGCTAAGAGGTACAGAATAGATTCAATATTTAAAATAGAACACTTTCTGGACCAACATGGAGAGGAATTAGGACTTCAAAGAGATAGAACAGAAGATGAGAATGAAGAGGAAGAAGAAAGAGAAAGTGAAGGGGAAGAGGGTGAAGTTGTAGAAGCAGCTGAAAGGGAAGTAGAGGGGGAACAACAGCGACAGCAGAAGGAACAACAAGAACTTTTATCCTCTCAACAAGGAAATAAGGGAAAAGACTTGACACCAAAGAAAAGACAAAGAAAAAAGATAAATAAAAATACCTATCAGTACCTGACTAGATAGAAACAAGAGGGATAGAAACAAGAGGTACTAGGAAGTGAAACAAAAATGACATTATCAACACAACTTAATATTATATCTGTTAACATCAATGGGTTGAATATACCACAAAAAAGAAGGAAAATATTTCATCAACTTCAAAAACTTAAGTCAGAAGTTATTTGTCTCCAAGAAACTCATATAAGGAAAAAAGATCTAAAATATTTAGACTGTAAAAAATTGGGAATAGCTTTCACCTCTTCTGCGGAAGTTAAAAAAAGAGGGGTGGTAATGTACGTAAAAGATTATTTACATCCAGAGCTTGTGTGTAGTTCAGAGGATGGTAGATTAGTAACATTAACAATTTTGAGAAATGGGATTAAAACCTTAATTATTAATATATATGCCCCTAATCACAATCAGAAACCCTTTTTTAAAGAACTTCAGAAAGTAATTACTTTAGTGGAAGTTAATGAAATCTGTATTATTGGTGATTTCAATGCAGTGTTAGATCCTGAGATAGATAGAAGAAGAAGTAAAAGAAAACTAAGAGGAGGTAACACTTTGCCATTAGATTTTTTTAAGATAGTGTAAGAGTATAGTATAGTAGATATATGGAGAACAAGAAATATACAGAAAAAAGATTATACATATTATTCAGCTCGTTATAAATCCTGGTCACGGTTAGATATGTGTTGGATATCTGCTGCTATGATCAACAAAGTGAAAGAATGTGAAATACTACCCAATACCTTTGCTGATCACTGCCCGGTGCAATTTACCCTTAAAGAAGAGGGGAAGAAAAAGATTAAATGGTCAATGAACCTAAAATTACTCCAAGATGAAAAATTTAGAAAGAAATGTAAGAAATAAATAAAAGAATTTTTTAGAATAAACAATACTGTAGATACGCCGTAGGGGTAATATGGGATGCATTTAAAGCATACATGAGAGGCTGTTTTATTAATCAAAATGCATGGCAAAAAAAAAAAGAGATAAGAAATACCAACAATTAATAAATCAAATTAAAACACAAGAAATGAAATGGAAAAATGCAATAGGTGATAATTCGAAAAAATTAAATTAAATCTACTTCAGCATAAGCTTAATCTGATGCTAAACCAAGAAATAGAAAGGAAAATTGAATATACAAAACAATATTATTTTGAAAATATTAATAAACCCAATAGATGGTTAGCATACAAAGTTAGAAAAGAAAGGGAAAAGAGAATTATATCTTCACTACAAAATGAGGAAAATCAGGAGAAATATGATCTACAAGAAATAAAAAATATAACTGAGAATGTTTATAGAAAATTATACAAGCAAGATAAATTGGACCAAGAAGCAATAGAAAAGTATTTGAGTAAAAACTGTAAAAGATTTGAGGAATCTCATAAGCAGGCTTTGAATGAATCTATAACTATGTGTGAAATAATTCAGGCAATCAAAAGACAAAAAAAGAGAAAAACTCCAGGTCCTGATGGAATTCCTGCAGAATTTTATCAAATCTTTGAAGATGAAATATCGATGCAATTAAAAGAAGTCTGTCAGGAAATAGGGAAAAGTGGAGTAGTACCAGATTCATGGAATAATGCTCTAATAACACTGATTCCTAAACCCGACACAGATAAAAGAGATATTAAAAATTATAGACCCATATCACTACTAAATGCAGACTACAAGATCTTTGCTAATATATTGGCTAATAGGTTAAAAGTGGTGCTAGCTGAAACCATACATCATGATCAGATGGGATTTCTCTCCAGGAGATATATGAGGAATAATTTGCGGGTAATCATTGATGTGTTAGAATATTATGAAGAACACCCAGAGAAGGAGATTATGTTGATGTTTCTTGATGCGGAAAAGGCATTTGACAACCTGTCTTGGGAATTTCTCTTACAGAAATTATTAAAAGCTGAATGTGGGACACTATTCTATAATATGATCAAGGCAATATACAAAAAACAATATGCAAAAGTTATGATTAACAACGACATGACAGACAATATTGAAATCCAAAAAGGCTCAAGGCAAGGTTGTCCGATGTCACCACTATTGTTCATTTTTACGTTAGAATCATTGAATGCTTCTATTAGGGAAAATATAGCAATCAAAGGTTTAAGGGTAAGAGATCAGGAATACAAATTATTAGCATTCGCAGATGATCTGGTATTTATTGTAGAAGACCCAGAAACATCGACTATAAACTTAATGAATACCATTGAACAATACGGCCTAGTAGCAGGACTTAAAATAAATTATAAAAAATCTAAAATTATAACAAAAAATTGTTGCCTAAAAAAAACGCAAATACTACAAAAACTAACATCAATGGAGGTAGTTAAGAAGGTCAAATATCTGGGAATTATGTTAACTAACAAATGTAGTTCCATTATACAAGATAACTATTATAAGATATTAAAAGATATAGCTACTGATTTGTCAAAGTGGAAGACCATCCCCCTCTCCCTAATGGGAAGGATAGCTTTAATTAAAATGAACATACTGCCAAGAATCCTATTTTTTTTCCAAACAATACCGTTATTGAAAAATAAAGGTTTTTTTGATGAATTAGACAAGCTCATAAAGCCGTTTATTTGGCAATATAAAAAACCAAGAATAAAGTGGAAAAATATGCAAGATAGCAAAGAAAATGGGGGGTTGTGTCTGCCTAACTGGTACATTTACTATCAAGCAGCAGTGCTGGTTTGGATAAGGGAATGGCTAAACCTGGAAAATGAAAGAATATTAACTCTTGAAGGTCACGATCTACATATGGGTTGGCATGCGTACATATGGTACGGGAAAGACAAAATTTATAATAATTTTGGAAGACACCTATTAAGAGGAGTGTTAAACAAAATATGGAGTTCCGTAAGAGATAAATTTTATAAAAAAACCCAAGATGGGTATCACCCTTGGAGGCCTTTATCAATCCAGTCTTAATAACACCGCAGAAAAAAGAGAGTTACCAAAAGTTGTTAAACCAGTTAGATAAGTTAAAAGCAGAAGACAAACTAAGACAAGAAAATAAATTATCTTGGTGGGAACATATAATGTTAAAGGACAGATTTGGCAAGGATATGCTAAGAGGTTTTGAGGATCAAAACAACCAAATAGACAAAATCTGGCTCTCGTAAAGTGATAAGCTTATTCAAAAACTATACAAATTTTTGTTAGAGGACTACCAAAGGGACGAGATAGTCAAAAATACAATGATTAATTGGATGAAAGATATAGGAACAAATATAGAGTTAGATCAATGGGATTTGGATGTGGAAGTCTGTGAAAAATATGAGATCAATTGCATATAAAGAGAACGTCTATAAGATGTTTTATCGGTGGCACTGGTCACCAGACAAGATATCGAAATGTGTTAAAAATTATTCAAACCAATGCTGGAAGTGTAAAGCCAATACGGGAACATTTTACCATATGTGGTGGAAATGCACTAAAACACAAAAATATTGGAAGATGGTATTGGTGATCTTGCGAGAAATCATAGACAAAGAACTTGTATTAAAACCAGAGACTTTTTATTAAATATAATACCGAAGGTATATAAATCCAATGATAGATATTTGTTATCTTATATAATTTCAGCTGCGCGTATTCTGTGGGCAAGAAATTGGAAATCCGATACTATACCCTCTAAGGAGGAATTAATTTGTAAAATTTTAGATCTCTCCCCAAATGGACGATTTAAGTTTAAGACTGCAAAATCGAGATTTGAAAGTACATGTAAATAGATGGTCTAAACTTTATAGTTGGATAGAAAAATGTACTGAGACTTAAAGACTCTGTAAATATATGGAAATGATTTTGTAAAGAATACATGTTTGTTTGTATTGAAAAACCCTAAAAATAAATTAAAAAAAAAAGAGAGATTGCTTCCTTCCTGCTTGGGTCTCCACTGCAGAGAAAGAGTGTACTTTTCCTAAGTAGAGGCTGCAGTTGGGGGGGGAGATGGAAAGCTGAAGTCAAAGGGCAGATAAAGATTGACTAGCTAGTTGACTGGGAAGAAGATAGAGTTGCCAACTCCAGATTGGGAAATTCCTGGAGATTTGAGGGGTGAAGCCTGGAGAGGGTGGGGTTTGAGGAGTGGTGGGACCTTGGACAGATACAATTGCCATAGGCTCCACCTCTCCAAACCAGCCATTTCCTCCTGGGAACCATTGCTGCCAATCTCCAGGTGAGAGCTGGAGATCACTCAAAATTACAACTGCTCTTCAGATGGCAGAGATCAGTTCCCCTGGAGAAAACAGTGGACTCTGTGTCATTATACCCTGCAGAGATAACCACAGCAAATTGATGCTGAGTGCCCAAGGCTAGGGCAGCCATCCAGAGCCTCTTTCTGGAGCTTGTTGTATTTATTTCCACAATGGCCCCTATTCCTAGTATACATATAAGTGCTGTCCCCTGTGACTGGAAATACTACTTTTCACTTCTTGGTTAAAAAAAAGTCAGTAGTACATAGTCTGTGCTGTTGTAGTTGATTGCACAGTTAATCTAAAGCATTTAGGTTAAATCTGGGGTGGTATTTAGAATTCTGTATAAGTATTCCATATAAGTGCATATGTTGTCCTTAAGACACATTTCATAAAGAAATAATCCATGCAGAACTTGCCTACTTGTTCAGAGCACTTCACATAAGTTACTTGCGTTATCCTAACAACAATCCTGTAAAGTCAGCCAGAGTTGTTGTAAATTGAGAGGAGAGAGAGACTAAAATAATAGTTTATAGTTTAAAGCTCCTCAGTTCAAAGCTGAAGCAATATTTGAACTCTGGTCTTCTTAGCTGAAATTTCATTGTACAACTCTGGAAAGGTTGCTAGCTTTATTGAAGCTCTTTGGGCTTCAAAATTCTTCAGATATTTTGCCATAGCAGCAGCTTCCAAATTTACCTCAGATTTTGCTTGACACGTAATTTAGTCTCACCATAGAGAGGTTTCCTTCCCTACCCCTCTGAACTAAGGAATTATATTTGTCATATTGAAACTCTCTGTTTAGCTCAGAATGCCTCACATATTTCTGAAGCAAGAACCTCCAAATTCACCTCAGATGTTTCTTTAGGTGCTTCAAATCTTGGTTTTGAAAGCTTGACAGGATCTGTTCTCTTTTATTCAAACCAGTATGCTGTGGTTTTTCCTATTCATATTTTGAAGCACAGAACCAGTATACAAATAATGCAGACCTGAGAAAGAGTATACAAATAATGCAGACCTGAAATGAATATAAAGAATGGGGTGTTTGGGGTAGGTGGGTGTGAGTACACACATACATGCAGAAATCAAGCGTATTAGAGCCTTGCTGTTAGCGATGACAGGTAGCTATTTCTTTTGCTTCAAAGACCCCAATAAATCAAAACAATGGAACTGATGGTGTGGTATAATTGTCTCTGATAGGGTGCAGCGAGGGTTATTTATGATTGTTTGTAAAGTATGCTGTCAGAACAGCAGGCTGCTGAGGACCTTAGCATTATTTACGGATTTCCTTGTCATCGTATGCCCTTTAGTGTACCATGTTTTTTAAAGGAAACACAAATTTACTTCCCTACAATCCTAAAATAAATCTCACTGCACTACAACCTGCATAATTCCCAAACTGTGTGCTACGGCAAAATATTGTGCCACAAGAGAACTGCAACCATGCCATGAGAAATAAATCAGTCTAAGCCTCCTGTGAACAGAAAGTACACATCCGCAGAAGAGGCTTACCTCTATGTCTCTGAATGAATTGCTGCCCTGGCCACCTTCCAATCAGGCTGAACTGGGCTAACCTGCAGTGTCTCTGCTGTGGATGTGACCAGATCATTTAATCATTTCTGATACAGAGGTACAGCATACTGACACTAATATAATATAATACTGACAATAAAAATAGTAGTGATATTATGACCAATGTCTGTTATAGACCACCAAGCCAAGCAGAGGACTTGGATGAGGCACTCCTAGAACAGATTACAAAGTTCTCAAAGAGACGGGACACGGTGGTCATGGGAGATTTCAATCACCCAGATATTGGTTGAAATACTAACTCTGCTACAGGGAGGAAAAGGGGGTAGCTGTTTAGGGATGGGTAATATTTGGAGAGGTTTGTGGAAGCAGCAGATCAAGAAAGAAAATGGCCTGCATTTTGTTCTGTGAAGGAGAGAAAAACTATGTGGCCATGATTGAGTCTGCAAGCTCACACCCAGCCCAATTGTTTAGAACAATTCGGTCTATCACGGCTCTGCCACAAGGCAGACTAAACCATATAGATCTGGATATTGGCAGTGAGGCCTTTGCAGGCTATTTGCGAATAAAGTCTTGTTTTTTTTCGCCGTGACCTCCCCACCACAGTTGATACAGTGAATGAACTTGAGGCTCCTAGCATGTCTTCTGGTCACATTCTGGATTATTTTGACCCGCTCAGCCTAGAAGAAGTTGACAGATTGCTCTTAACTGTATGCCCTACCACATGCTGCCTGGATCCATGCCCGTCATGACTAATCAAAGCGGCCTGCAAGGGGCTGTGGGATGCCATACAGGTGATTGTCAACAAGTCCCTCTTAGAGGGACAGTTCCTGGAGGCACTTAAGGAGGCAGTGGTGTGCCCCCTCCTGAAAAAAAAATCTTTGGACCCAGCCAAATTGGCCAACTATTAGCCAGTTTCCAAACTGCCTTATTTGGGCAAAATAATAGAGAGGGCAGTGTGTCAGGCTCAATAGCAAGTAGATCCAGGCATTCTTCAGGTAAAGAGATGCTTTATTGGAATACAATGCTGTTGCCCACAGTAATACTGCTATTGTCAGGAATGGAGGCATGGGTCATTCAGACATTGATATAGCATGATGCAAAGCCAAAACTAGCAAATGAACTTTTAGCGTGCATGCGGGAAACTCCCGGCGGGAGGATTACTTAATGCTTGGGAGTACTACCCCCATCACCACCTAGTCACGTAGGACTGGAAAATTCCCCAGACTGAGGAATGCTCCAAAGCCTATTCTTCAAGGCCACTGTGATAAGACGAGGTGGCAGGAGAGTATTCTCCCACATTGCAGCTGGCATTTCTATGCAGGTGTAAAAGCAAAGGACAAGATAGTAAACACATAACAATGAACATAGTGTAACATACAGAGCTTTAGCCCTCTGACACAGTGGCACTTCAGTTACAGAGCTTCCTGGATGATGCTTCTATCTTAGATCCCTTCCAGTCTGGCTTTTGCCCTGGTGGAAGACAGGATGGAGACAGCACTGGCTGCCCTCACAGATGACCTCCGAAGGCATCTGGATCACGGCGTATCAGCAGTGCTGTTGCTGTTAGACCTGTTGGCCGTGTTCGACATGGTTGGCCATCAGCTACTGATCCACTGCCTTGCTGACACTGGAATCCAGGGACCAGCCTTACAGTGGCTTGTTTCCTTTCTCCAGGGTCGGGAACAAAGAGTGGCACTGGGGGATCAGCTGTCCTGAAGGCACCCACTGGAATGTGGAGTGCCACAAGGGGTGGTGTTGTCCCCAAAGCTTTTTAACATCTATATGCACCCTCTTGCCCAGATTGCCCAGAGGTATGGACTGGGGTGTCATCAGTATGCAGATGGCCGGTCCAACTCCAAACTGGAAGTTCTAGACCAGGCATTACAAGCTGTGGCTGGTTGGCTTCGGCTGAGCCAGATGAAATTGAATCTGACAAAGATGGAGGTCCTGTGCCTGAGCCATGGCAGTCCGTGGGTAGGGATCCCACTCCTGACCTTCAATGGGGTGCCATTGGTGCCAGCATTGGAGGTTTGGAGTCTGGGGGTGCTTCTGGATGCCTCCTCAACAATGGAGGCCCAGGTAGCAGCCACTGCCAAGTCGGCCTTTTACCATCTCCGGCTTAGGCAGTTGGCTCCCTTCCTTGAATGTGGTGACTTGGCAACAATGATCCATGTGATGGTCACCTCGAGATTGGATTACTGTAATGCCCTCTACATGGGGCTGCCCTTGTTGCAAATTCAGAAGCTGCAGCTGGTGCAAAATGCCACGGCCAAGCTATTGATAGGACTCTCAATTCAGGAGCCATCCAGCCTGTGCTAAAGGTGCTGTATTGGCTGCCTTTAGCATACTGGATTAGCTTCAAGGTGCTGGTTCTTACCTTTAAAGCCCCTTATGGCCGGGGTCCGACATACCTGAGGGACCGCCTTTCCCCATATATGCCCTGGAGAGCATTGCATTCAGGGACCCAGAACTGACTGGTCCTCCTGAGTATCAAGGAGGCCAGGTTGGCAACAACCAGGGCCAGGGCCTTTTGGTGGTGGCTCTGCTCTGGTGGAATGAGCTCCCAGAGGAGATCAGGGCCCAGCGGGACCTTTTACAGTTCTGCAGGGCCTGCAAAATGGAGCTCTTCCACCAGGCCTTTGGAGCCGCCATCACCACCACCACCACCACCATCACCACTACCACTACCATCACAGCTATTGGTGTCACTATCAATAACAACTGACAACCATGGTGGAAGCCCTTAGCCACCGGTCCCTGTGACTACTGCCTGACCTAGCCCCCCTAACTGAAGCAGACCAATAGAACTAAAGTAATAAGTGGAATTGCTAGCACTTTAATATTATGTTTGATTTTAACACTGTTTTTATATTACTGCATTATTATTTATTAGAAATTGTATTAATGTAACAAATCGTGTTTTTCATATTATGAGAACTTCTACTGTGTTGTAAGTCGCCCTGAGCCAGCCTAGGCTGGAAGGGTGGGATAAAAATCAATAAAATCAATAATAAATAAAGAAAACAGGGGGGGGGAAGCCCGCAAAGTGGGGGTGCATGCAGTTGCACAACACACATACGCACACACTGCTGGGGCAGCTGGGTGATATATTTATAGGGCAAAATGTATCCTGAGGCAGGGAAGATGTGCTTACCAGAAAACAATGATATAATGTGGGGTTGTTGTTTTTTTTCGGAGGTACACAAAAAGGTATGAAGGCTTGATGGCTCCACAAGTACCAGACGGGAAGGGCAATTGGGAATCATGAAAATATTTAAATGTTGATTAATTGTTCCTTGATCAAAGAGTAAAAGTGGGGTTTTGTGGGATTATTCTGAGTGAATAGGTCCTGGGTGATCCATTGTTCTAAAGTCACATCTCTCTCCAGGGCAAGGAGGGGGCAGTAGCCAGCCAGCTGCTTCTGACTCCTGTTTTGAAATTGTTTTTCCAGGCTAATGCTTGGCTGGCATCCATCCACTTTGGGTTCATTTTGGCCCGGCACTAAGATATTAAGATGATGTATGGAGAGATGTTTCTGTCTCTATGAGATATAAACTGCCCCTTTGTGAGAGGGAGTGGTCTGACTGCTGACACAACATGGGCAAGAACAAAGTAATGTACACTGGAGCCAAAAATCCTGACTATAAATATATGTTGATGGGGTCCAAACTGACGGTAACTGACCAGGAGAGAGATTTTGGAGTCATGGTAGATAACTAACTGAAAATGTTGAGACAGTGTGTGACTGCAATAAAAAAGGTAAATGCTGGGCTGGGGATTATTAAGAAGGGGACTGAAAACAAATCAGCCAGTATCATAATGCCCCTGTATAAATCAGTGGTGTGGCCTCTTTTGGAATATTGTGTACTGTTCTGGTCATTGCACCTCAAAAAAGATATAGCATTGGAAAAGGTGCAGAAAAGGACAACTAAAGTGATTAAGGGATGGAACACCTTCCCTATGAAGAAAGGTTAAAGAGGATAGGGCTCTTTAACTTGGAGAAACAACAATTGAGGGGTGACATGGCAGAGGTTTAAAAAAATATGCATGGGATAGAGAAGGTAGAGAAAGAAGTACTTTTCTTCCTTTCTCACAATGCAAGAACTCATGGGCACTCAATGAAATTGATGAGCAGTAAGCTTAGAACAGATAACTGGAAGTACTTCTTCACCCAAAGAGTAATTAACACATGGAATTCACTGCCACAAGAAGTGGTGGTGATGACTACATACATAGATAGCTTAAAGAGGGAACTGGATAAAGATATGGAGCAGAGGTCCATCAGTGGCTATTAGCCTTAAGTATAGAGAATGAGAAGGGAGCACTCACTGTAGAAGACCCTGATGCTGGGAAAGATTGAAGGTCAAAGAAGAAGGGGATGGCAAAGGATGAGATGGTTAGACAGTGTCATCAATGCAACAAACATGAAATTGAGCAAACTTCAGAGGACAGTGGAAGACAGGAGGGCCTGGCATGATCTGGTCCATGGGGTCGCGAAGAGTTGGACTCGACTGTGTGACTGAACAACAAAAATAGATGGAACTCCTCTCATGAATCACTGCTTTGATGTGGCAAGGGGGTTTCAGTGAGGCTGTGGGCTATGCCATGGAGGGCCACCCAGGATAGACAGTCCACAGCAGAGAACTCAAACAAAATGTGATCCACTGGAGAAGGAAATGGCAACCCACTCCAGTATCTTTGCCAAGAAAACCCCATGGACAATAACAAAAGGCAAAAAGATATGATGCCAGAAGATGAGCCTCTCCGGTCGGAAGGTGTCCAATATGCTACTGGGGAAGAACAGAGGACAAGTAGAAGTAACCCCAGAAAGAGTGAAGCAGCTGGGCCAAAGCCAAAAGGACACTCAGCTGTGGATGTGTCTGATAGTGAAAGGAAAGTCCAATGCTGCAAAGAACGATACTGCATAGGAACCAGGAATTTAAATTCTATGAATCAAGGTAAGTTGGATGTGGTCAAAAATGAGATGGCAAAACTGAACATCAATATCTTGGGAATCAGTGAACTAAAATGGACAGGAATGGGCAAATTTAACTTGGAAGACCATTATATCTACTACTGTGGCCAAGAATTCCATCGAAAAAATGATGTGGCCTTTGTAGTCAACAAGAGAGTGAGAAAGGTAGTAATGGGATACAATCTCAAAAATGACAGAATGATCTTGGTTTGAATCCAAGGCAAACCATTCAACATCACAGTAATCCAAGTTTATGCCCCAACCACTGATGCAGAAGAGGCTGAAGGGGATCTGTTCTGTGATGACCTACAACACCTCCTAGAACTAAAACTGAAAAAAGATGTAATCATCATAGGGGACTGGAATGCTAAAGTAGGAAGACAAAAGGTAACCAGAATAACAGACAAGTTTGGCCTTGGAGAACAAAATGAAGCCGGGCAAAGGCTAGCAGAGTTTTGTCAAGAAAAAACATTGGTCATTGTGAACACCCTCTTCCAACAACCTAAGAGGCAACTCTACACATGGACATCACCAGATGGGGAACACCGAAATCAGATTGATTATATCATTTGCAGTCAAAGATGGAGAAGCGCTATACAGTCAGTAAAAACAAGACCTGGAGCTGACTGTGGCCTAAACTGAAGAAAGTTGGGAAAACCACCAGGCCATTCAGGTTTGACCTAGATCACATCCCTGATGAATATACAGTGGAGGTGAAGAATAGGTTTAAGGGACTAGATTCGATAGACAGAGTACCTGAAAAACTATGGATGGAGGTTCATGACATTGTACAGGAAGCAGCAATTAGTACCATTCCAGAGAAAAAGAAATGCAAGACAGCAAAGTGGCTGTCTGCTGAGGTTTTACAAACAGCTGAGGAAAGAAGGAAAGTGAAAGGCAAAGGTGAAAAGGAAAGATTTACCCAACTGAATGCAGATTTCCAGAGAACAGCAAGGAGAGATAAGGAGGCTTTCCTGAATGAACACTGCAAAGTAATAGAGGAAAGCAATAGAATGGGAAGGATTAGAGATCTCTTCAAGAAAATTGGAGAAATCAAGGGAACGTTCCATGCAAAGCTGGCCATGATAAAGGACAAAAATGGTAGGGACCTAACAGAAGCAGAAGAAATTAGGAAGAGAGGGCAAGTATACACAGAAGAACTATGCCAGAAGGACCTCAATGACAACCATGACAATGTAATTACTGACCTTGAGCCAGACATCCTGGAGTGTAAAGTCAAATGGGCCTTAGAAAACATTACTAACAACAAAGCTAGCAGAGGTGATGGCATCCCAGCTGAGCTATTCAAAGTCTTAAAAGATGATGCTGTTAAAGTGCTGCACTCAATGTGCCAGCAAATTTGGAATATGCAACAGTGGCCACAGGATTGGAAAAGGTCAGTTTACATTCCAATCCCAAAGAAGGGCAATGCCAAAGAATACACAATTGCACTAATTTCATACGCTAGCAAGGTGATGCTCAAGATCCTACAAGTTAAGCTTCAGCACTATGTGGATAGGGAACTGCCAGAAGTACCAGCTGGGTTTTGAAGAAGTAGAGGAACTAGAGATCAAATTGCCAACATTCGCTGGATTATGGAGAAAGCAAGGAGTACCATCTACTTTTGCTTCATTGACTATGCTAAAGCCTTTGATTATGTGGATCACAACAAACTATGGCAAATCCTTAAAGAGATGGGAGTACCAGACCACCTCACATGCCTCCTGAGAAACCTATATAAGGGTCAAGAAATGACAGTTAGAACCGGACATGGAACAACTGATTGGTTTAGCATAGGAAAGGGAGTATGACAAAGATGTATATTGTCACCCTACTTATTTAATTTATATGCATATAATGTGAAATGCTGGCCTGGATGAATCACAAGTCAGAATTAAGATTGCCGGGAAAAACATCAACAACCTCAGATATGAAGACGATACCATCCTAATGGCAGAAAATGACCTAAGAGCTTCTTGCTGAGGGTCAAAGAGGAGACTGCAAAAGTTGGTTGGAAACTCAACATCAAAAAACTAAGATCATGGCATCTGGCCCCATCACTCCTTGACAAAAAGAAGGGGAAGTCATGGAAGCAGTGACAGACTTCACGTTCCTGGGATCCAAGATCATTGCAGACAATGACTGTAGCCATGAAATTAAACGACACCTGCTCCTTGGGAGGAAAGTGATGGCAAACCCAGACAGCATAATAAAAAGTAGAGACATCACCATGCCAACAAAAGTCTGCATAGTCAAAGCAATGTTATTCCCAGCAGTAATGCATGGCTGTGAGAGTTGGACCATAAGCTACAAGCAAGGACAGTTTCAAGAGGGAATTAGATAAACATATGGAGCAGAAGTCCATCAGTGGCTATTAGCCACAGGGTATAGATGGGAATTCTCAGTCTGGGGCAGGTGATGCACTCTATTCTTGGTGCTGGAGGGGCAGCAGTGGGAGGGCTTCTAGTGTCCTGGCCCCACTGCTGGACCTCCTGATGGCACGTGGTATATTTTGGCCGCTGTGTGACAGAGTGTTGGACTAGATGGGCCATTGGCCTGATTCAACATTGGCTTCTCTTATGTTCTTATAAGGAAGGCCAAGTGCTGAAGAATTGATTCTTTTGAGTTATGGTGCTGGAGAAGACTCTTGAGAGTCCCCTGGACTGCAAGGAGGTCAAATCAGTCAACCCTGACTGTTCCCTGGAAGGCTAGATACTGAAGCTGAAGCTTAAATACTTTGGCCACCAAATGAGAAGGGAGCACTCACTGGAGAAGACCCTGGTGCTGAGAAAGATTGAAGGTAAAAAGAAGAAGGGAATGGCAAAGGATGAGATGGTTAGACAGTTATCGATGCAATGGACATGAAGTTGAGTAAACTCCAGAGGACGACAGAGGACAGGAGGACCTGGCGTGATGTGGTCCATGGGGTTGCGAAGATTCGGACTCGACTGTGCAACTGAACAACAAAAATAGATGGAACACTCTGTCTGGGGCAGTGATGCTCTGTATTCTTGGTGTTTGTGGGACAACATTGGGAGGACTTCTGGAGTTCTGGTCCTGCTGGTGGGCCTCCTGATGGCACCTGTGTTTTGGCCACTGTGTGACACAAAGTGTTGGACTGAATGAGTCATTGGCCTGGATCCTGTATGGCTTCTATTTTGTTTTTATGTTCTTATTACATTCCTCATACACCCTGAATAGTGAAGTGGACAGAAAAACCACAGAGAGAGTGAGGAAACTACTCATAGACACTCTAAAAGTAAACATTTTGGTTTGTGAGAGTGAAATTTGGAAAATACTGCTGCACATCTTTTAAAAAACAATTTTTATTTTCATTAATTTCATTGTTGTTATTTACTAATGTACCTGGGAACTGACATAAAAGCAGCAATGTTCAGTGTAAAGAAGGCCTCAGAGAGAGATCCCTCATCACTGGGCCATAGTGAGATTCTAATTCTCTGAGAACATATTTCGAATATGGGGGCTCTTCTGGTCTTAAGGTAGCATTTAGTAACTACAGACAAACTGATAATGTGGTTTAGGGTAAGAAGTTGGTTTTATTGCTTACATTCAAGTGCATATCATTACTTGCATTTAAATAAATTACTGATAGTCATTCATACAGAAGGAAGGAAGGAAGGAAGGAAGGAAGGAAGGAAGGAAGGAAGGAAGGAAGGAAGGAAGGAAGGAAGGAAGGCAGGCAGGCAGGCAGGCAGGCAGGCAGGCAGGCAGGCACTGTGGGAAGGACAAATATCTTTTCTCGTGGCTGACTTGGGATGGGCCACACTCCATCAAGAAGGATTTTGCAGCAAAGAGTCGGACTCGACTGTGTGACTGAACAACAACAGCAATGTTTCATATAATATTTACTGCCCTCCCTCTGTCAAACTGATTGGCATCTCACCATTAATATATTTCATCTTTATAGCAGCCTTGTAAGCCAGGAAAGTATTGTTTTGTCCATATATTAGTGGGATAGGGGACTGTAGAGATAGTGACAGTGGTATCATTTATTGAATGCATGGCTGAGATGAAATTTGAGTCATGGATTTTCCTGCCCATAGGGTTAGGTCCTTATCACTTTTGCCTTGACTTGTAAATTTCAAATATCAGACATCCTGAATCAGAACATACAAACTTTAACTTAGACCCTAAAAAGAGTTGAGCTTGGATATCTATTTTTAGGGGACTCCTTTACCCCCCTCTGTACTACTCTTAAGGGGGGGAACCCTTCCATCTCTCTGTAAAGTAACAGAAAACAAATTTGCCACAAGTTTTCAAGTGCATCCTTTATATATCTTGCTTGTCACTCCCTTTAAAAAAAGTGCTTTAAACAAATTGCCTGTACCAAAAAGCTGACGGAACGCCAGCTCCACATTAATAGCTACTCTGTTCCCTCTAAAGTTTTCATTTAGCTACTGAGCATAGGCACACACAAAAAAGGATGCAAGATAGATGGAGCTGTTTGATTTGTTACATGTCATATGAGATGCTCAGAAGCAGCATCCATTCCTCAAGATGAGAGGGATTTGAAATAAACACTTTACAATTTGTTGAATGATGTTAGTGGAAACACATTGTAGTAAATGTCTCTAGAATTAAATCCTACAACAAGAGAAAATGAGCTGGTTCATTTAGTCATTTTTTATACACCTTTGCAACAGTTGCTGTCATATATGGTACAATGCAGTTTAATTTATCAAGAACAAAATGTTGGTTAATAATTAAAAAAGGTAATCATATTTACTGACTGTATTCTTGGAACATCCTTTTAAAAAGGCTACAATTTCCAAAAAATCCCAATATTTATTAATCAGCAGCTGAATTAAATATATGTCAGCTGGAAATGGCTGGAAATACTAATTTGTCTGCCTTTGTCTAAAAGATGGTTTACCTTTTCCTGCGGACAAAAGTTCAGTTGGATGATATGGATGAAATTCAGATGTTTATATCTGTACATTTGCGTAACTGAACATGAATATCAAGATACTGATTCATAAAAGGCCCCCCAAATCAACCTGAAATAGTCTTCAGTGATAAAACAGACAGTCAGTGACCTTGAATCAGGTCTGCAAACCTTCCCAGATACTGGTTTCATAATGGAAGGTCAACAGAAATCAACAAAGCCTTCTATGCAGAGCTCTTTTGTATGTTTTTATCCTGCAGTTCTAAAACAAAGGGCACCTTCTTTCCCTTGTGATATCAGAAAATGGTTGAATTTCCTTACACAGAGATTGTGGTCACTCATCATTCACATACGTATGTAATGTCAAGTCACAGTCAACTTATGGCAACCCCAGCAAGGGGCTTTTGAGGCAGGTGAGAAGCAGTGGCAGTTTGCCATTGCTTTTCACTGTTGTCTTTCTTGGCGGTCTCCCATCCAAGTACCAACCTTACTTAGCTCCCAAGATCTGACAATATCACGCTAAACCTGCCTTCCTTCCTACGCGTCATTTAGACATAATGACCATCCCAACAATGAGACTGGAAATGGAACTAAGATTCTTTATACCTCACCTGTCTAGTGTTCCCTTGCCATGGGTAGGAGTAAATAATATAGGTACAAGATACCACACTTTAAACATACTTAAATTTCTTCCAGCATGCAATATAGTAACACAGTAATTTAGTTCCCTGGTCAGGGAAGACAGGAGAAGTGTGTGTGAGGGAAAAACATGTAAACCTAAGGTCTATTCCTGACTTCAGTGCTTTTGGAAAGGTACCAACACATTGTTCATAAACTGAGTGTGAATGGGGACTGAAAACCATACTGATGAACTTAGGCAGATGGTTTCTAGTTTATATATTTTTACAGAAGTATTTTTCCTTACCTTAATCTTGCCATTTTAATAATCCAATTAAACTGTTTGTATTTCCTGCCAAAGCCATTTGTCTCTGATCAGACACAGACTGCCTCCGAGTCCAAACACGCTCCTCTCCATCTGGATACCTTCCCCTTTTAACCTTATTCATACATTTTCCTGAACTCCTCCCTTTTGTACAAATCAAGATTGCACACCTGAATCTTCCTGTTTTCCAAGCCTAGAAGGGAAAGTGTGTGTGTGGGGGAGATCATTTGTTTGAGGCTTTGCCACCATCCTACAGCTGGAGACAAAATCTGATCCCAAACTGCACATTTGTCTGCTCAAAATTACCCGTCTCGTGAGCTCTTGTTCACCTGTAGATACACAAAATCTATCACTGTGCCTTCCTACTGAGGGGGGGCAGATTCTGGGGCTCCTCTATTGGTATTTGGACACTTTTTTGGATCTTCAAAGATATCTGTCTGTCTGTCTATTTCATTGTCCTGAGCCTTTGAAAATGTGAGTGGGTGGATTAATACTTCAGGCTGGTTTCGCACACACTGGATACTATACTTCCAATGCACTTTAGCAGTCATTTGCAACTTAGAGGTGCTTTCACACATGCTGAAATAATGCACTTTGCACATGTATTTTGCCATTTCACACAGTAAAAACCAGCTGCATGGTGCATTGAAAGCGGACTGAGAATACCTTATTCAGCACGTGTGAACGTGACCCATATCCTCCTGCGTGAAACAGGAAAATCTGCTTGCAAGTGATTGCTGAAGTACATTGAAAGTTCATTATCCAGAATGTGTGAAAGCCTTAATCTCCTCTGTTGGAGCCTTTACTCACAGGCACGTTATACATAGCATTCGACCTCATTTGTGATTCCTACAGACCAAAAGAGAAAATCAGGAAGGCAAAAGGAATTAAGATGGTGAGTCATCAGTTAGTGGTCTAATTGTAGCTTCTGATTCTACCTCCTACTCTACCTCCTACTAATATAAACAATGCAATATAAGGCTAGTTAAGGCTATATAAGGCTAGTTAAGAGAATGAGGTATAAACCATGAAGTTTTGGGTCCAGATCTTACGTGTGCCATGACCCCATTGTTAAACAACTACTGCCTCAGATCTTCCTCCATCAGTAATATTTGGATACTTAATATAACTGACTGTACTGAGAGAATGTATGTGAACTGGCTTGAGTACTTAGGAAAGTGCTATATAAATGCATTACTGGCTTGGATCTTACAGATCTCCTGCATCAGAGGTGCTTTCCTCCAACAAAAAACAGTTTCCTACAATGCAAGAGTCTCTCCTGCCAGTGGAAAGTGCCTCTGCTATTACAACAGATTTGTAGGATCCAACTCAGTATTAACATTGTTATCTCAATGCCGTGAACTTTCAGAACCAATCTGTGTATTACTCATAACTAAGATGATGGTCCTTTTCTAGCCTAAGGAAGGCCCACTAATGTCTGCTAGAGCTCGTTCCACCCAATCACACTGCCACAACTAAAATAGTAACCTGGTGTGGCTATGCCAGTATGAAGAATCCACTAAAAATTCAGGATTATCAGTTAATGTTTTGACAATTCACTGGTGCATTTCACCATCCGTCGTCCTGCCTCACATGGCAATCCTTAAGGGAGAACAACAGCAACACTATCTTCAGTCGCAAAAGACCTCACACCTTTGCCTCCATCTTCTGTTGGAGAGGACCCAAGTCCACAGCAGAAAAAAGTTCTCCTCCAAAAATAAACTATAAAGCCAATTGAAATTCAAGCAGAGTCTGCCTTCCATTTTTCCATGATCCTGTTCTACTACAAAAAGGTAGATTGGTTTACATCTGAATGATCATCACTTCAAAGTCAGAGAATCCTTTCCCCATAGGTGGTACTCGAATGAGTCTCTAAGAAATGTCAGCCTAGATGTTTTTTAAAGGCAATTCACTACATGAAATAAATTTGCTAGTCAAAATTTTGCAGATGCTGTGGTTGATGTGCAGAAATGTACTTTGCCTCCTGCACAGCCATGGTTGCAAAAAGAGATGAATGACCACCCATCCCCAGGTAAGTAGTCCTGCCACTGGTTTGCCATCTGTTTGGATTGGTGTTTATTGTTGCATTGCTCCTCACTAAATAATATCTCAGATCTAGAATATATACATTTTTAAACCCCATGGAGGAAAAGCTGCTGGGGAAGGATACAAATTAGAGCAGAGAAAGAGTTAAGCAATAAACAATCCCTCCCCTCCCCTTCCCTTCTCCACACTGAATTTCCTTCTCCCAAGGCAATTTAATAATTTTTTTAAAAGAATGTTGTCAGGGCACAGTTATACCCCTCAGCATTTAACATTGCATTTATACCTGTGAATGTAATAATATTGAGGCAATAAAACTCTGAGGGCGAGGAAGCTGGTTTGGCCTGCCGCAGTGTTCCAAGAAGAAAGTGGCCAACCTCCCATCTTCTGCTTCAAGCCCTCCCCCCACCCAGTGAAAGACAATATCAGTAAGAAATGCAAGTTACTTTTGCCTCCTGAATAAAATGAATTCTAAATTGCCAGCAGTAGATTGTACCAGTGTTGCTGCAAAGAGCCAGTAATGAAATCATGATTAATCTGAACATTAAGAAGTCACAGAGTCCTTACAAAGGAGGTGTTCCAGTGAGAAATGACTCCCATGTCGGAACTGAAGGATAAGTGGCAATGCCTGTTCAGATATCTCTCCTCCCCCATCTCCTCCTTCCTCCCCCCCCACACTGCGACTGTATATCACATCCTAATCATGTGGCTCAGCTCGTTGGCTTCGTCTCTGCACAAGGACAGGCACAGCCAGCTTCCTTATTAGCACCATCCAGACAGAAGCAACGTTTGTAAATCAACCGGATAGATTAGGCTGAATAAAGCAGACACAGAATTGTTGGCCTTCACGGCATGGCTGGAATATTTTGAACTCAATGGGGGGGGGGGCATTTTTTTCCAGTGGGGAATGTGAGACTGAAACTATAACGGTGCAGTGAACAAAGGGAGGTGGATTCAGAATAGTCTATACTATTACACAATTCAATGTCTTTTTTAACACTGAGGAATAACTATAAATCAGATTGAAAAACTGCACTAAAATTATTTGAAAGGAAGTTAATGATTGTTATATTACCAAATTTCCCATTATTATTTTAACAAAAACAGATTTTTTATATATATTAAAAAAGTATATGTTAACACTACACTTCTGAGAAGTGTGGAAGCAATGGAACATACTGACTTTGCTATTTTTCAGGAGATGCACCCACTAATGCACCATCAAAATGCGATGGCAAACTCAACAATGCTGTTTATTTACGTCCTTTCATAATGCACAGTGGCAATCTGTGCCATCTCATTGTAGGATTCATGCTACCAGTACAGTATAACAGGGGTTTGCTTATCCACCTCCTTGGGGAGCCCATTCTGCAAGGTTGGAGCTTTGATAGAAGAAGGAACAAGCTGTACTAGATGCCACACAAGGGAATATCTTCAGCAGCAGCAACTAGAAGAGAAGGCACAGTTGGTATACAGGGTTATTGTGGGTAGAGGGAGGATAGTGATACAGCAGAAGAAAACCACATAAACCAGTGTTTGGATAAAATATATGGCCACAGCTTTATTTATTACCATCAAAGAAGCATCGGTGCAGCTTGGGGATGGATCCAACATTGGGCAACTTGCCTGCTGCTCAATAACAACACCCCTCGCCCGCCTGCTGAGGGATATAAACATGGAGTGACTAGAACCAAGATTCATGTGGGCATTGGCATCTGCATGGTCCCCTTTTCATCTGGTGGTGGAAGCCAGCCAGCAACCCTTGAGCTGGGCATGTGGCTTAAGTGACTCTACCCCAAGACCTCACAAGGGGATCCCCAAAATGAGGGAGGCAAGCATGCAGGCATGTCCTCCCCGACACAAAGGATCAGTCCCAGTGCTGAAAACTGCTGAAGCTGTGACAAAATAATATAACATAGCAGAACGGTACAGATGAATAAACATAATAAGGCATAATAAACATAATAAACATAATAAGCAACCCGTCACACCAGAAAAGCACAAAAACAGGGAGGGATGAGTGGGAAAAGCAAAGACATGAAGAACAGGTGAGACAGCCAGGGTGTGGATTTAAATAGCCACTGGGACTTTGCACCCCCACCCACTCCAGCAACGTCTGCCTTTGCAGCCGCCCAATCAGCAGCGCTGGCTCTGCCCCTGCAAGCCTGAGAGCAGCAGGAGGTTGCAGACCGTGCTTCCTTTCCTTTACCCACCTCCCAGACAGCAATGGACATCTCCTGGTGAGTCAGTGCTGTATTTTTCTTGAACTTCTCTTTCTTTTCCACTTTAATAACAATAATTTCATTTTTGGCTGAACCCTCCAGGATACTAATGCAAATGGATGACAACAGATACTTTCTGGTACACTTCTAGTAGTGTGTCTTTCTTAGATGATCCCATATATGCTGATGAACTTAGAAGATGCATTTATTATTGTAGTTAGAATTCAAAGTGCTACATATGGCATTTCATGTTTGAATGGGGCTTTTCAGTGCTTTCCTTTCAGCAGCAAACCTCTCCTTTCCCTTGAAAGCCCTTCTGAATCCTCTGGAACAGCATTACTTAAGATTCCAGAAGAAATTAAAAATCAGCCATGACCAAGCTTCGTGCACATGGGTGCATGACTGGTCTTCTCTGGACCACAGCCTCTGTATTAATTGCAGCTCATCTACAGCAAATGACATCATTGCAGGCAAAAAAAATGTATGCCTTGTTGCACCTCAAAATGGTCATAAGCATTCTCCTGCTGCCATTTAATAACAGAAATCTATTTCTCCTTCTAACTGATGCAAAATCAGACAGAAAGCATGAACTACAATCTCCCTAAAAAAACCACAATTGAAATAAATGAGCATTGTGCAAAGATCTCTTGGATGTATTTGAGTAGCACTTGTTGAAGGAAAGTTCTCTCTCGGTTGTGTTCTGCCTGGAAAGAGCAGACAATGTTAAAGGTTAACCTCAGCTAACTATGAGCAGAGCCAATTGTGTTCCAGCATGCTGTGTATTTACTGAATTTGTGGCATCTCACCATATGACCACCCACCAGTCCCTCACTCCTTCTGAATTTTAAAAAGCTGTTGCACATCTTTATAAAATTATCCTCTGAGATTTCTGACTCCTACTTATTTCCTTATGGTTCCCTAAAATAGTGCATATGCACAAGAACACTAAGGCAGTTTTGCAGTTTAATAATAGATAACACGCAACAAACATTTCATAATTCTGTTCTAATGCTACAGTAGATCATCAGGAAGCAAGGATGAATGAAACAACATAAAGCCAGCCAGAGTTACAATCTTTAATTGTTGAGAAGTACTATCTGTGCCTCACCAGATATACCCCATATATTTTAAGGATGCAAAATTGAAAAACTCCTAATCTTATTTATTTCCATTAACATTCCTAGAGAGGTTTCAGCTGAGCA
>JAPDNY010000617.1:0-29768 GCA_029375565.1 Gekko gecko
GTGGGCAGAAGAAAGCCAAAGTTAAAATGAAAATTTTATGTGACGCAAGAGAGAGAGGAGGCTTACAACTACCAAACTTAAGACTGTATTATGATGCCGTCTGTTTAACATGGTTGCAACAGTGGATTAATTTGGAGAATAAGAAGTTATTGGCCCTTGAAGGACATGATAATAAATTCGGATGGCATGCATATTTATGGTATGGAAAAGTAAAAATGGATAAATTTTTTAAACACCACTTTGTAAGACAATCACTGTTCGAGACATGGACGAGATATAGAAAATTCTTCTCGGAAGAAAGACCACTTTGGATTGTACCAGCTGAAGTAATTAATCCGTATTCAAGAAATCAAGGGTTAGATTGGCTACCCTATAAAAGTCTTTTAAAATTTGAAGGGAAAAATTTTGTGTTAAAAGATAGATTTGATGTTGAATTTGAATATGATTGGTTGAAGTACAGACAGATTTATGATCTATTTAAGACCGATAAAAGAGAACATGGTTTTAGAGAAAAGAATATTGAAATTGAAACTGTATGGCTTGAGAAAGATAAAAAAATGATTTCTAAACTGTACAAGGTGTTATTGAAATGGTATACTGAGGATGAGGTTGTAAAGGAGCAAATGATAAAATGGGCAGTAAATGTTAATAATGAGATATTAATGTCATCTTGGGAATACTTGTGGAAAAAATCAATGAAAATTTCAACGTGTGTAAATGTTAAAGAGAATTGTTATAAAATGATGTATAGATGGTATATGACGCCAAAAAAAAATTGCTATTATAAATGAAAGTATGTCTAACAAATGTTGGAAATGTAAGAAACATGAAGGGTCTTTTTACCATATGTGGTGGACATGTGATAAAGCAGTAAAGTATTGGACTGAGATCCACAATGAGATACAAAAATTTTGAAATGTACTTTTAAGAAAGACCCACAGATGTTATTGTTAGGTCTTAAAATGGAAGAAATAAATGTAGCCAAGAGAACACTATTATGGTACTTGATTACAGCAGCTAGACTGACTTTTGCTCAATGTTGGAAACAAGATAAAGTACCTGAAACATGGGAATGGATTAAAAAGACGTTGTTTATGGCAGAAATGGACAAATTAACAAGAAAATTAAACAACGAAGAAGACGAAACCTTTTTCGGAGACTGGAAAGACTTTCAAGAATACTTGTTGAAGAATTGGGACGTAAAACGTGGTTTGATTTGTTTTGACAGTTATTGAGGAGAAGTGGAAAGAGACTCAGATCTTTGAATTGTTACCATTAGTAAAAGAAATATGTTTAGTAGTAAATGTAATTGTACAAGAGAAATATCAAGGGGGTTGGAGCAGTGCGGGAAGCCTTGTTTGGGGGGAGAGGGAGAAAGAAAAATGGATATGTATTGGTTTGTTTAAATTGTATGAACATGTGATATATCCAATAATAAATTGTATTTAAAAAAAAAAAAAAATTAATACTTTGTGGACGTGAGCCGAGGAGGCAAAATATTTTGCCTAATCTCTCTTCTTTGTAAAAACATAAGAAGAAGCCTTGCTGGATCAGGCCAGTGGTCCATCTAGTCCAGCACCTCGTCTCACACAGTGGCCAACCAGTTCCTCTAGAGGGCCAACAACAGGGCTGAGACCTTCTTCAGGTGTTGCCTCCTGGCACTGGGATTTGGAGGCCGGCTGCCTCTGAATGTGGACGTTTCCTTTAGTCACCATGTCTTATAGCTACTGATAGAGCTATCCCTCCAGGAATCTATCTAATACCCTGTTAAAGCTGTCTGTTCCCGTGGCCATCACTACATCCTCTGGCAGCGAATTTTGCATTTTAATCACTCTCTGTGTAAAGAAGTATTTCCTTTTGTCCAACCTGAACCTACTACCCATCCACCGCATTGGACACCCTGGCCCCACTGGTGGACCTCCTGACAACACCTGGTATTTTTCGCCACTGTGTGACAGGGCGTTGGACTGGATGGGCCATTGGCCTGATCCAACATTGGCTTCTCTTATGTTCTTATGAGTTCTAATCAGTGCGCCCTCTAAGCTGTGGAGTCTTGTGAGGAAAAATTCTACTTCGTGAGCTACTGGCATTAAAGCTGTGAGCGAGTGATTTGGCTACTGCATCAATTAGTTTGCTCTGGAGCCAGCCTTCAAAATGCGTGAGCCGGAAGCTAAAAAACTCTGAGCTAGCTCACAGTAACTCAGCTTAGAGGGAACACTGGTTCTAATATTTTGAAACAGGGAGAAAAATTTCTCCTTATCAACTCTCTCCACCCCACGCATAATTTTATAAACCTCTGTCATGTCCCCCCCACCACCTAGTTGTCTCGTCTAAACTGAAGCGTCCCAGACTCTTCAGCTAACGCTTGCTAATAAAGCTGCATTGCATTAATCCAGAATGGCGGCGTCTTGCGTTCTGCAGCAGTCCAGTGCCTCCATTGTGACAATTAATTTGCATTTCAAAAAACATTGACCTGGAAAGAGGGGGAGGATACTTCCCCTCCCCGTATAGTACATGAATAGGAATCTATACCTGCAGCCCCGCTCCTGCCAAGAAACGCCAGGGCACCAGCTTTTGCACAAAAGCCTAAAATACCGTGATGCCGACAGACGTTAAGTACCTAGCATGACTTTGCAAAAGCCCATAAAAAGCTTTTATTGCAGCCGAACTCCTCCTTTGATGCACATTAATATTAGCTAGCACAAAGTGAATACCTGATACAAAAATCTTTGAAAAGTAAAAGCAAAGGAGCAGCGGTAATGATTCATGGGAGCAATCACTAGTAGGGTTGCCGAGTCCCCTCTGGCCACCAGCAGGGGATGGAGGGGATAGGGTTGCCAGATCCAGGTTGGGAAACTCCTGGAAATTTGGGGATGGAAACCAAAAAAAAAGGGAGGGGGGACTCAACCCAAGATATAACTACGAACCAGAAGGGCTGAGCTAACACAGTATATTATAAAGGTAGAAATATTTATCAAGGTGTACACATGTTAATAACATATTATGATTAAAAGAAAGAGTCTAAATATCAGACTTGTAAAAGCTTTTCAAATACAAATACGTATGACAGGTAAACCATTTCAAACTTTAGGACCAAACGCGTTTCCGCCCCTTTGGGCCTTCCTTTCATTGGTCTGGATGTGTGTCATCTCCATCAAAGTAAAAGATCTTTTACTATGATGGAGATGACACACATCCAGACCAATGAAATCTCTGATACCAGAATAATTTGAAGAATTGGCATGGCTATATCTATGGCCCAACATATCTACCAGTAGCATAATTATAAACATACAAGGAAACAACATCTGGTTAGATATATATGTATACTAAAAATCTTTTATATATGTACTCGGATGTGTGTCAGTGCAATATAGAGATTAGTGACCACAGAGGAAGGCCCAATGGGGCCGAAATGCATTTGGTCCTAAAGTTTGAAATGGTTTACCCGTCATATGTATTTGCATTTGAAAAGCTTTTATAAGTCTGATATTTAGACTCTTTCTTTTAATCATAATATGTTTTGTTTTTTTTGTAAAACTCTCTTTAAAAAGAGAGAATTTTATTCTTTTTATAAGAAACAGGAAGGGTAGACAGATGGAGAAAGAAAAAGATGGAGTGAAATTTTTCCTGTTAGTAAGTGTTAGTTTAGGTTAATAACCAATACCAGTTTTGGCATCCATCGTGGTTAGAAGATCTTCTTTTTAACTATTGCGAAGTCCAAAATCACTCTGTTAATGCAGTTAGTAAAGTCCATTGGGGTTAGTAATTAAACAGCTCCTTCCAGATGTTACACGAACAGTCCTCAAAATATCTTCTTTTTAAATCTCTTCCAGTTATGGATTGAGTCCATTTTAACTTTGAAGTCTTCCGTTCCATCACCACTTTCCCCTGGGCTGCTGTCTTCTTCGCTTGTCCCAGTTTTGAATACTGCATCTTCCTCCCTGCTGGCGTGTCTCTTCAGAAGTTTCTGTATTTTAAAGATGAAATCCTTCTTCTTTCTTTTCTCTTTTTCCTTAAACTTCTGGCTTTCGGGCTTCCTGGGTTCCACAAACTCTTCGGATGAAATTAGATCTCCAGTTTGTCGCTTGCTATGCTCAACATCCCCTTCTACTGGCAGAGTATTCTCTTTTATAAAAGCAGAATAGGCTTTGGGAGCCTCATCCACCTCTTCTTTTAATTTTATCGCTTCACTGCCAGTTAGGGGTGCCAAGACATTTGTCAAGGTAAATCCGAGATCTTCTTTCTCTTCTTCTTTAACGCCCTGGAAACCTAGAATCAAATTCGATTTCTGTTCAATCTCCATCATCTTTCTAGTTGTTTCCGATATCTGTTTCTGTCGACTGATGAGAACACTATCCATTTTAGACAGAGTTTCGTTGATTTTCCGCAATTGTTCCAGCAGGGGGCACAGCATCTCCTTTTCCTGTTGATTGACAGCAAGCTCTTGGGGGGGCTGTCTGGACCGGAAGTCCCTCCTCTCTTCTCTTCCGGTGTCTGCAGGACTTTTTCCAGTATCGACATTTTGTTTTTTTTGTTTACTTTTAAAAAGTTCGTGCCGCATCCCCCAGGAAGCTAAGATGATCAAAATCTTCCATGCAACCCCAACGGTACTTTCACCAACACTTTTTCTTCTCTCAGCCCCCTTCGCGCTCCCTTTGTGGATCTTGCTTCTCAAAGGGGTGGGAATTCCTCCCTCCTCCCAACGCTTATACGCATGCAGGGGGCTCCGATTTACGCTTCAAAATAGATCTCCAACTCACGATTCGATGCTACTTCTTCTTTTTATTTTAAGCCATAGCGCTGTCTTCACTCCTGGAATTCGGTGGCGCTGCTAAGTCCCATTACGGGCACGCCGCAGCGGGGCCGATTGGGGCGGGGAGAAAGCCTCAATTTCCCGGCTGGCTGCCGGCAAAGAGGCTACTCCCCAAGCGCCCCCGGTTCGGAGCCTTTACCTAAGGCTCACTGAGGTCTTTCGCACATGCGAAGACCCCCTAACTGCGCGTGGGCTAACCGCCTCCGGGAGCGTCCCGAGAAGCGGCCGCCATTCGCGACGCCGAAACCGAAAGCCCAATCATAATATGTTTTAACACGTGTACACCTTAATAAATATTTGTACTTTTATAATATACTGTGTTAGCTCAGCCCTTTTGGTTTGCAGTTTCAGGGGTGGAGCCTGGGGAGGACAGACCACGGAGTCCGCCCTCCAAAGCACTCATTTTTTCTCCATGGGAACTGATTTCTGTAGTCTGGAGATGACCTGTAATTCCAGAGGATCCCCAGGTCCCACCTGGAGGCTGGCATCCTTAACACAATGTGATATGATGCATTAGGGTGGGGAGAATCCAGTTAGAAATGAGGTCAACCTGCCCTCAGCTTTTATACTTCTACAAGCCCTCAAGTGGAAGATGCATATATGAAGTATCCCCCTCACTAGGAATCAACCCTAGACACGGATAACCAGACTACCCCGAACTCATCAGATTTCAGAAGCTAAGCAGGGTCAGCCCTAGTTAGTACTTGGATAGGAGACCACCAAGGAAGTGCTGGGTTGCTATGCAGAGGCAGGCAGGCAGGCAGGCAATGGGAAACCACCTCGGAACATCTCCTGCCTGGAAAGCCCCATGGGATTGCCATAGGTTAGATGCAACTTGACGGCACTTTCCACCCCCAGATAACCAGCAGATCAGCTTTCAGCCTAGTCCAGGCTGAGTCGGAGATGCTAGGTTTAAAAAAACCATAGAGGGAGAGGATTCGGTCTGAAGTGATGCCGACTAGAGACAGCTTTGCTGCTCGATTCGCTGGTTGCAGAGGCGATGCATAAGCTAACTGCCAGAGGAAGAAGGCTCGGTCTCTCCCCCCACCCAGTGTTTATGCCAGCGTATTGGTCTGCAAAACAGGTAGAAACCTTCTTGCGGTCTCCCAGTTTGGGATGCTGTGCATGTGCTGATGTGCTGGGCGAAGATTCGTGCCTGGTGCACCGAACAGAGTGGTTGCGAAGATTTAGAGGCTTCGAGCGAAACCGAGGCTGTCACTTGCAAATTTAAAAACAACCAGCTTCAGACTGACACGGGCTCCCATGCTCAGTTTGCATATGCAAGTGCATTCATGTGCCTACATATACACACACACACTGCAGTTCCACATTGATTATAGAGCACAATATCCATCACTAACATCTAGTGGCTCTGCAAATGAGATTTTAAAAACCTCCCAAAACTTAGCAATGCAGCAGCAGAGAAAGGGAGAAACTCAAGAACCTTAATCTTATTGCATAGGAATGATGGAGATAACTGGTTGGCATGCATGTGCATGACCAAAGTGACAACTGAGCATGCTGGGAACTGTAGTTCCATAAACCCAAGTGCCACAAGGAACCAGGTGAGCATGCTCATACCTGTGACAAGATGCAAAGAGCCAGAGAAAGAAAATTAGGAAAGCCCCTTCTTCTTTGCAATTTCAGTGGAAATTTGGGAGTGTTCCCCCTTTTGGAATGAGTGAAACACTTTTTAAGACCACCTTTTATTTGCTTGATTTTACTATGAATTGTTTTTGTTTTAAATAAGTGGAATGTTTTTTATGACAAGGGTTTTAGACTCCTAATATCTGTAGCATAAAACTTCATATATCAAACTACATTCTATGGTATTAGAAAATAACAATTCTTATATATATATATATTGAGAATCTGTCTGTTACCGGAATGTCAATAATTTTGGCAATAATATGTTTAATGATAATACATGATTAAAGAGTACAGTGTTTTCAATATTATAAACTAGATATCAAGACATGCTGATAGTCCTACTTATTGTAACTTACGAGAGCCTTTTTATCTAAATAATACACTTTCTTTTGTTTACTACAGAATTGTTCAGGGCTCTTTTTGTAGCAGGAACTGCTTTGCATATTAGGTGACACACCCCTAATGTAGCCAATCCTCCAAGAGCTTACAACGAACCTGGCTACATTAGGGGGTGTATTGCCTAATATGCAAAGGAGTTCCTGCTACAAAAGAGCCCTGGTTGCCAGCCTCCAGGTGGTAGCTGGAGATCACCTGGGATTACAACTGATCTCCAGGCATAGAGATCAGTTCACCTGGAGAAAAATGGCTGTTCTGGAGAGTGGGCTCTATGGAATGATGCCCCACTGAAGTCCATCTCCTCCCCAAACCCCGCCCTCCTCAGGCTCCACCCCCCAAATCTCCAGGTATTTCCCATCCAGAGTAGGGTTGGAGCTCTCCAGTATACACGAGATCTCTTCCCTTGAAGAAAATGGGTGCTTTGTAAGGCGGACCGTATGGCATCACATCTTTGCTGAGGTCCCTCCCTCCCCAGACCTCTCCCTCTTACAGGCCCCACCCCTAAATCTCCAGAAGTTTCTCAACCCAGATTTGGCAATCCTTTTTGTGAGCCTACATAAATTTCCAGCTGGTCGCTCCAAGGCTGAACTGAATCTTGGATACAATCAGGACCCGATTTTTACCAGGACACCATTACCATCAGCAGCCCCGGGCTCCAGGAGTCTGTAGTGGAGTGGCTATCGCCATGTGACATCGCTCTCATATTTCCTTTGGAGTACAACTATCTCCAGTCCTGATGCAGTATCAGCAAGAGTATGCCGAGTGCCATCCTTTTGCTTTTAATCATGAGTCGGATCCATGCCCTCGCATCTTCACGACATCAAACGAACCTTATACTTCAAAAGCTTCCCAATTTCCAACCTGTCATCATCCAGATTACATTATCACCCAGCCCTGAGTAGGCTGTTTGAATAGTGCAATTCCATGCAGACCCTGCTTCCTTGTAGATTAACATCGGATTAGCCAAATAACATATGACGTTCCTTTAGCCAACAGACAAATAAAATCTAATGGGCTCTGGATGCACATGGGGGAAGCATGTGTGTGTGTTTGCGTGTGTGTGTGTGTGTGTAAGTGCCATCAATTAACTTACGACTTATGGCAACCGTAGGAATGATTAACCTCCAAAGCATCCTATCCTTAACCAGCCTTGCTTAGATCTTGCAAACTGAGGGTCCCGGCTGTCTTTATAGACGTACTCCACCTCTTTTCCTCCTGCCTTCAACTTTTCCTAGCATTTTTGTCTTTTCCAGTGACTCTCGTCTTCTCAACGGGGTGAAACGGTCCCTGTTTATAAAGGGGAAGAAACCCTGTAGCATGCTATTTCAGATCATGCTAAAATGGGGAGGGGAATGACAGAGAAGGGGTATCAATAGATGGCCAAGAGTCACTCCGTTGGATATATCATTTTTCCTTTAGAATCTGGCTCCATGGTCAAACTTCTAGAAACAGGGTAACAATTCAGAGTTACCCACTGACAACGAAGAGATTTCTCCATACTCAGAGAATTCCTTGGGTATACAGAAAAAATATCACTGCACGTTAAAACAAGACACAACCTTCCTAATCATAAATGGTCTGTTGAGGATCAACATTCTCGGTGTTCTCCCAGAAGCACAGAACGTTGAGGCCAGATTTGTGTCAGTTAAAAGGGAAAAGGGGAAAACAGAAAAGGGAGGGGAAATCAGATCTGCTTAAGCCTCTGAAGAGCTTAGTGAATCCTGGGGAACGCGAGGTGTGTGTTCCTGCACTCGACACCCTCCTCCAGTGCTGGGTCTGTGAGTCTCTCTCTCTCTCAAACACACACACAGGATTCTTTATGAACCTTAAGTTGTTCCCTCTGCCAACCACAGCAGTGAAATGGGGTTTCTGTAGGGTTGCCAAGTCCATCTTATCCTTTAGCAGGGGAGTCCTGGGTCCCTTCCTGGAGATCTTCAGAAGTGACATCATTGCATGGGGCATGTTGGGGGCGGGACCACTATGATTCAAGGAAAAACCATAGAGTTTTCCCTCAAATGGTAGAGCACCCCCTCACAATGTGCCCGGTGTAATCACGCCGGGCACGTTTCCGTAATCCCAGCATTTTGGGGGTGGCGTTCTCCCCAGCGGCCCGATTTGGGCCGGCGGATAATGGACCCATCGAGCGGGGGCTTTCCTGCCCCCCTGGGGGACCTGGCAACCCTAGGTCTCTGACAGACAAGACAGAATATTCTCCATACTTGGAGGGAACTCTCCAGGTGGTGCTGGTGGAAAGTGCAGTCACGTTGCCGTCAACTTATGGCGACCCTGTTGGGTTTTCAAGGCAAGAGATGTTCAGAGGGGGTTCGCCCATTGCCTGCCTCTGCATAGCAACCTGGGATTTCCCTAGTGGTCTCCCATCCAAGTCCTAACCACAGCCGGCCCCTGCTTAGCTTCTGAGATCTGACAAGATTGGGGTAGCCTGAGTCATCTGGGTCAGGGCACTCTCCAGCTACATGGACAAATATTACTTAGTTAAAATCAAAAAGGAGAGGAAGGAAGGAAGGAAGGAAGGAAGGAAGGAAAGAAGGAAGGAAGGAAGGAAGGAAGGAAGGAAGGAAGGAAGGAAGGAAGGAAGGAAGGAAGGAAGGAAGGAAGGAAGGAACCCCCAGTCTGATGACGATTGTGCCTGTACAAAGCACTCCCACAGGAACCTCGTCAGTGATGAAAGCAAGATGGTGGACAACTGGCTCCATCAAGATCCATTTTCTCCCCCCCTCACAAAGGGGAAAAAAACCCTTGCCCAGTTTGGGGAAGAAGGAAGTAACCCTGTACTCCAACACCCTTTTGGAGGGTGGCTTCACAGTTTACTGCCGTAACCAGGCCTCAAACCTTCCCCTCTCTATGGCACTAGGGCATTAAAGCTCTCAGGCTCTCAGGCCTCAGGCTCTCATTAAAGCTCTCAGGCCCAGGGATGATGATATACCATGGGAGTCAGGATGCCACCCTGCAGGCGAAACCTGGGGATCCCCTGGAATTACATCTCCAGACCTCAGAAATGAGTTCCCCTGGAGAAAATTGATACTTTGGAGGGTTGACTATATGTCATCGTATCCCACTGAGGTCCTTGTCCTCCCCAGGCTCCATCCCCAAATCTCTGGGAGTTTCCCAGCCTGGATCTGGTGAGCCTACGAGTGACACTGAGTCACTCAGGTTCATGGGTATTTTTGAACCCCTCCCATGTCTGTTGATTTAAAATAATGAGATTTGTCACATATGCAGGCCCATTTAACTGTTTATAACAGTAACTGAAATCCAGAAGATGATGAGAGAAGGGGGGGAATCACATGTGGTTTGAAACACTGAGGTGAGGAAACTTCTTTTCTCACCCACGTTCCACCTGCCTCCACTTCCCTTCCTAAATGGTACTCCTAGAATAAAAAAAAAAAATCATAACTTCTGATCTGCAGTGGAATACCACACACCTTCCCACTCCTCACACAGGAAACACATTTTTCACCTCAGTATCTTTAACTGCGCTTGTGAGACTTCACACTCTGCTCTTCATTTTCATCTTTTCTTTCTCCCCCCCCACTGCCTCTTTGGCCCTCGCTTTGTACTTGATCCCTAGGGGCGAGTCAGCAATGGAGTGATGAAAAAACAAAAAACAAGCTGTCTATCGCTTGTGCATCTCATGTGGTTCTGAGGCAGACTGGGTCAGTATTGGCTACAGAGCTCTCAAGGTCATGCTGGGTTTGCTCACCATCAGCAAAGCTAATCAAAGCAGAGAGCACATTATGCAAGCAGAGTGTCTTGTTTAGGGGGGAAGAAATACTACACTAGTGTGCACATGTTTCATCAACGAGCAATGCAGGGGGTTTTTTGTGGGAGAAAGAGAGAGGTCTTCAAAGGGCTTGTTGAGGAAGCCTACGTGTAACCCAGGGTCCAGGGAACACCAAATTTCCCCAAAGAGCATCCTCCAAGACACTTTTAGGTTGGGAAAATCGTGCAGGGAGGATGGCTGAAAAATTCATTTTTCATGTGTGCCGTGGTTCTCATCCTAATGGAGCACTGCACACACCGGGGAATTTAGGAGTGCCCATTTCTGATGCATGATCAGGCTATGCCAACACTGGGGGTGGACACCAGACTAGGCTTACTATTTCCTGCTTATGATGGGCAAACTCCAGCCCCACCCTCACTCGAGTGAGCAGGGGGAGGAAAGGAGGGAGAAGGTGCAGATGCTGTGACCTCACTTCCAGGTGACCTAGAAGTGATGTCACAGCACGTACAACACTAGGAATTTTCTCATGTCTCTATGACCTTTATCACAAAGACTGGGGGAATTCCTAGGGCTGTGATGTCACCGCATCTGCAATGCTCCTTCATCCCCCAGCTCCACCCCCAAAAGCTCCTGGGATTTGTAGGGCGGGGCTGGCAACCTGACCCCAGACCTGATCTGGAGACTCTGCAATGTGTCAAGTTTGAAAGGAGCCTGTGTATGCAAGACTGCAAAATGGCTGATGGACAAACTTTAATGGAAAAGAGAAGGAACCGTGCCATTCTGTGGCAGTGGCACGGGAACCCCTGTGAGCCAGGGATTGGTTTAGAAAAGACATGTTGTGTGATGTCTCTTGTGGCGCTTCAACCTGCTGGGTTCAGATGACAATTTCCTCTAACTTGTTATCCGCACTAGAGCCACTAGGGGGCCCTGAGAGGGAAAATAAAAGGGAGCTTCTGTTTTGCCTCAGCAGCGTATCCAGGCTGTCAGCTCATCCCACACTAAATAAATTGGATCTCTGATTTCAGGGGCACCAAGAACAGAAAGAACCAGACTGACAAAATGCTGGCCGATAGGGCCTTCTACAAATTGGCCTAGGGTTGCCAACCTCCAGGGGGTGACAGCAAAGCAGAAGAAAACAAAAACCCGTGATTGTATTTAACGAGAAGTGTATTGCATAATATGAGACTTAAAAGTCTTTCGTTAAGCTTAATGTCAACGTTCCTTAGATAACAGGAGCAGTAACATCATTCCATAGATAACAAGAGCAATCTTCATACTAGTAACAGGTCTCCATGCTGTGAATGCCTTATCGTCGTTTGTGTGTGTGATGTAATTTTCCATCTATGAGGAAGCCTCTGTGAAGCGGAGAAATTTATGCTGGCAAATTCCGTTGGATGGATTATTGCGCTTGGAAAATACGAATATGATATATATGAAGCACTAAAGCACTGTATATGACTAAGAAGCACTTTAATATTCAGTGATCTACAACTTTAAGAATGAAGACAGACAAGATGCATTTGTGAAGCACTTTATTGGACACATAGCCCAATTGCCGCTGTGTTATTGAAGTCTTTTGAAGATTATTCTTGTTATCTATAGAATGATGTTATTGCTCCAGTTATCTAAGGAATGTTGACATTAAGCTTAATGAAATACTTTTTTGTCTCATTTTATGCAATATACTTCTCGTTAAATGCAATCATGGGTTTTTGTTTTGCTTTGACGTTTTCACTTCCATGATTCTCTCTTTGTTTTAACCTCCAGGTGGTGTCTGCAAATCTCCCAGAATTACAGCTGATCTCCGAGCTACCGAATAGAGGTGTATACCAAAAAAAAATCGGTATTTTTTGGGTTCGGATATAGCAACCCTAAAATTACCCCCTACATCATTTACCATCAGTTCACCATCCTTCTATACACCTTCCAAATGCACAAGGAAAAGTTCTCGTCACCTATAAGGCCCTTCACATCAAGAAGCAATCGTATTCCAATTCTGTAAAGTTCCTCGTGGAAACCGATCTTAGATATGAGGGTACATAAATTCAAAATGAAAATTCTTGCACAACCCTTACTGTCAAAAAGTAAAAAATTACTGTAAAAAAATTACTAATCAGTCTAACTGAAAATGGGGAAATATCCATGAAATAGTTTTGTTATGTGTACATACACAGTCTGTGGTATGCAATCTCTGTGCATTAAATCACGGACAGGCAAAGCCATAAGGAATCTAAGGCCAGGACTGGTTTATTTCCTTACTTCATTTATACCCCACCTTTGTCCCAAAGGAGACCCATTTACATCATTCCCCTCTCCTCCATTTCATCTTCACAATGTGAGGCTGGCGAGGCTGAGAATATTTCTCGCCCAAGGTCACCCAGCCAGTTTCCACAGCAGAGTGGGGATTGGAACGCGGGTCACCCACACCCTACTAGACATAACGATAGAGGCTCAGCTGCTGAAAAATCCTGCACCATCACATCTAGTACCTCCTCCATAATGTCTTGCAAAGCTCACTCTCATCTTGGCATCTTTTCACTCTCTACATTCCCTCACTCCCACACAGGGCTGCCGACAGGTCTAGACAAAAATGCCCCATCCATTTAATAGAGGCTTAACATGTGGCAGTGGACAGCGGAAGCTTTTCATGGACTGGATGTAATCCTGCCAAGACAGAAGTGCCACTGTTGGACCCGGGACCTAAGGTGTCTCCCATCATGGATGGGGCTGTGCCCCCTTGAAGGAACAGGTCCATAGCCTGAGGGTGCTGTTGGGCCCAGGCCTACTGCTGGGTAAGCAGGTGGCAGCCATGACCAGGAGTGCCTTTTACCAGCTTTGACTGGTGAGCCAGCTGCAGCCTTTCCTGGGCAGAAGAGATCTGGCCACTAGCTTGGCACATGCCCTGTTTACATCTTGATTAGACTACTGCAATTCACTGTACGTGGGTCTGCCCTCAAAAAAGCATTTGTAAACCATCGGCGGAGAATGTTGCAGCCAGGATGTTGACTGGAGCAGGCCAGAGGGACACTATCGCTCCAGTCTTGGTCCATCTGCACTGACTCCCAATCTGCATCCAGGCACAATTCAAGGTGCCGGTCTTGACCTTCAAAGCCCTATATGGTTCGAGACCCAACATACGTGAAGGACTGCCTACTTTCCACAGAGCTTCCAAAAACGAGCCAGCTACAACACCTGCCACCCAGACATGCAAAACTAGTTGCAAGTGGAAGATATTATTCATTATATTTTACACTATCCTCACTATGAACTCATTCGACATAAACTGTTGAACCAGTCCCTTGCAAATTTTCCCGGTTCAGAGGAGCAAGGTATCAAATGTTTGTTGGCTGATGCTCTTCCACATACCCTTACTCTTAAGGTGGCTACTTTTATTTTTCTGTTGTCAAATATGAGGAAGAAATTGATTTCGGCTGCTCCTACAAGAATTTTAGCCAAACTATAATTATTTCACACTTTAGCACTCAGTCCTTTTATTGTACCAATTATTACTATATATATTTTAAATTTTGCTTACTTTATTTTACTGTGCTGGAATGTTTTAATTCTCTGTCTAGATGTGAATTGCGTGTCGGGGGTTATTTGTTGGGTTGTTATGGTCTATGGCCACGACAATAATTATTTTTTGATTTTTTGACTCCCTACTTTCTTATCGGCCTATATGGTCATCTTTGGAGGCCCTGCTTCAGGTGCCTCTGCCTTCTGAGATCAGTTGGGTGGCAAACTAGGAGAGGGTCTTCTTGGTCATGGCCCCAAAGCTCGGGGGGACTGTCCCCAGGAAGACTCCTCTGTCCCTTTCTGTTGCCTTCTTCTGCCAGCGGGTGAAGACCTTTTTTGGATCTATATGTTGTCAAAGGCTTTCATGGCCGGAGTTCATTAGTTGCTGTAGATTTTCTGGGTTATGTGACCATGGTCTTGGCATTGTAGGACCTGACGTTTTGCTAGTAGCTGTGACTGGCATCCTCAGAGGTATAACACAGAAAGACGGAATACTCTCTGTGTCAAGTGTCTTCTCACCTTGACACAGAGAGTACTCCATCTTTATGTGTTATACCTCTAAAGATGCCAGTCACAGCTACTGGTGAAACGTCAGGTCCTACATTGCCAAGACTATGGTCACACAACCTGGAAAATCTACAGCAACAAACTTTTTGGATCGATTTGGCAGTCCCTCAATGACATCTCCTTTCTAATCAATGTTTTCTGCTTTCTAGGCATTCTGAACGTTTTGAATGTATTTTCACTCTGTTGTTTAAAAACTCCTTAAAAGTTGTTTTATTGGGTTACGTTTGGGAAAGGCATTTATTTTAATGGTTTAATAAAGTGATTTGATCACAGGTGTTTTAAATTGTTAGCCGCCTTGGTGGCCCTCGTAAAGGTGGAGAGGCAGAATAGAAATTGGGTAGATAAAATAAATCAACATAAGTGGGTAAATAACATCCTATGCGACCCCTATTAAAGTAGCAGGACATTCGCAACCCCCCCCCGGCAACCTTTCCCACACACCACGTCATCAGCTGGTGATGGCGGGCAAACACAACTCTGGGACAACGAGATGCGGTTAACTTGAAGCAGACATTAAGGAGGAAAGGGGAGACCCAACATATGGCTGCCATTTTCAAAGGCAATCAGGTGCTTTTGCATCTTGTTCTAGTCTGTCACAGAGAACAGGGGAACAGTACAGTAATATCCTACCATAGTTACTTGAAAGGAAAATGACACTGAATGTAAAATGACCCCCCTTTATAAATGTTTTACATACACAAAAATTATTGGACATAACCAGGGCTCTTTTTGTAGTGGGAACTCCTTTGCATATGAGGCCACACACTTCTAATGTAGCCAGGGCCGGCCCCAGGTGTCTGGGCGCCCTAGGCAGGAGAGCCTGGGGCGCCCACCCCACTGGAGATGCCAACCTCCCGGTGGGACCTGGAGAACCGGGGAAGGGGCGGCGCGGCTCTCCCGGGCCCCTCGCGGCCGCGGGGCACCGGGGAGAGCCGGGAACGGGCGGGTGGCTCTCCCGGCCCCCTCGCAGCCGCGGGGCGCCGGGGAGAGCCGGGGAACGCAGCGGGCGGCTCTCCCGGCCCCCTTGCAGCTGCGGGGCGCCGGGGAACGGGTGGCGCGGTTCTCCCGGGCCCCTCGCAGCTGCGAGGGGCCCGGGAAGAGCCGGGGAAGGGGCGGCCTTGGAACGCCCGCCCCTTCCCTCCCAGCGGACGGGCGCTCAGACTGGCGGCGGCCAGCGAGCGGGGTCTGTCCCCGCTGGCCGGCCGCCGCCATGCCGCCCCACCTCTCCCACCCCCCAAGGGCTTCTGAAGCACCCCGGAAGGGCGCTCAGACGGGTGGCGGCAGCGGGGAGAGTTTGGGGCTTGGGGGGGGGGGAGCCGCGGGTGGAGCGCCGGCCGCCCCTTCCCTCCCAGTCCCAGCGCCGGCTGGAGACAGGGGGTGGAGCGCCGGCTTCACTGGTGGTGGGGCCGGGGCGCTTTGGCGCCCCTGTGGGCCCCAGCGCCTAGGCGAGCGCCTAGCTCGCCTAGTGGGCGAGCCGGCAGTGAATGTAGCCAATTCTTCAAGAGCTTACAGAGCTCTTCCTACAGGGGCTACTGTAAGCTGTTGGAGGATTGGCTACATTAGGGGTGTGTCACCTAATATGCAAAGGAGTTCCTGCTACAAAAAGAGCCCTGGACAAAACTCTAACTTGCATGCAGATGTAGCAACCTCCTCTTGTTTTATGGCACACCTATGAAAAAAAAAACTAGTCTTACATTTCAGTAAATACTGTAGATGCAAAATAATATGCAGTAGATCCCCGGATGAAACACTCTGCAGCTTACTACTGGGAAGCTATTACTTATTGTAGCTTTTTAGACCAGAGCAAAGCTGGATATGTCCCGTAACAGGATTTTATTGCCTAAAAAGCCTCACAGGTCTTGAGCCTACGGATTAAGGGTCCCAGAAGTTTAAATTCCTGAACGTTATAATGAGGAACTAATTATATCTAGTGTAATTAATGACGTCTTGCTAACTACGTTCTGGCTTAAAGAAAACTGGGAGAACCTTTAATGCTTCCTAACCCATGGTAAAGGGATGTGGAGTGGGACAGTATAGCCTGATCTTGGATGGGGACGGTATAGACGTACTTGGATGGGGACCACTGAGGAAGACTCTGCAGAGGAAGGCAAGGGCACACCACCTCTGCTTCTCACTTGCCTTGAAAGCCTCTTGCTGGGATCGCCGTAAGTCAGTTGTGCATCGGCTGCGCCCACACCGGTTCAGTCAAATCTAGCCACAGTGCTCCATGTCTTAGTCCCATCTAGACTAGACTACTGCAGTGCACTCTACTTGGGGTTCGTCTTGACTAGTGCTCAAAAGCTGTCGCTAGTGCAGAATGCTTCGGCTAGACTGCTGGTTGGGGCCAGCTACTGGCAGCATATGTCCTTGACACTTCAGCAGCGATGCTGGCTATTGATCTGCTCCCGAGCCCAATTCAGGGTGTTGGTTTTATACTTTGAAGCCCTATATGGCTTGGAACTGGGTATCTAGAGGACGGTCTTCTTTGATACGATCACAGAGACCTCTTGGCTGTCTCACCAAGTAAAGATACTCCTTTGGTGGGACATGAGAGAGGGTCTTTCCCATGGCAGCCTCACCATTATGGAACCACCTCCGTTATGGAGGTGTGCCTGGCCCTCTCATTGTCGATCTTCAGGAGGCACTTGAGGACTGCATTTGATTGATTTGGCTTTTACTATTGGCAGTCCTGAGAGGAAAAGTGATCATGGTGTAGCCTGACCTTGTCAGATCTCGGAAGCTAAGCAGGGTCAGTATTTGAATGGGAGACCACCAAGGAAGACTCTGCAGAGGAAAGCCATGGCCAACCACCCCTGCTTCTCACTTGCCTTGAAAGCCCCCTTGCTGGGGTCGCCATAAGTCGGCTGCGACTAGACAGCACTTCCGTACCTATTGGTTTTATTGCCCTGAACTGGATGGCCCAGGCTGGCCTGTTCTCGTCAGATCTTGGAAGCTAAGCAGGGTTAGTACTTGGATGGGGAGACTGAAAAGTACTGAGGCTGGAGACTCAGCATAGTGAATCAGCTCTTGTTTGTTAGGTTACATCAGGAACGAAAGATAAACGGGCCAGTAAGTGCCTGGCTTATATGCATGCCCCAGCCCCCCATCACCCGTGATTGGCCTTATTTACACATCTACAATTCAATAGGGCTACTTTCGGATCTGGGCGAGCCCATAGGTGCGCCTTTGGATCCGAAGTGACTATTGTCTTTGGAGTGAAGCTCTGAGGTTTGTTGGACCACACGGTCAGGCCACCCAGTGGCGGCCATCTTATTCCATTTAATACACTACAGAGACCACCAAGGATGACTCCGCAAAGGAAGGCCATGGCAAACCACCTCTGCTTCTCACCTGCCTTGAAAGCCCCTTGCTGGGATCACCAGTGTGTAACATTTTGCGCACATACACGTCTTGGCAGTCCTAATTGGGGTTTTTAAATTGTGACTTTTTATATAGGCTTTATTGTGTGTGGGTTTTTTTATAACATTTTATTTGTATTGCAAGCTGCCTCAAATTCCGCAAGGGGAAGAAGTGTCTGACAGATGTTTGAAATGAATGAATGAATAAATAAATAATATTGCTCCGAGGTGAAATAAAATGATTCCGCAGAGGAAGGCAAGTGTAGATTATTAAGCTTTTTTTTTTTTTTTTTACAGAGGGCTTGATGCTCATGTAAAAGGTGGAGTAACTAGCCCCTGATCTGATTTGGCCGGGGACATGAGAAAATGGCTGCTTCGGAAGGCTGACTCTACAGCTTTATGCCCCATTGAAGTCCCTCCCCTTCCCAAGCCCCACCCTCCTCAAGCTCCACCTCCAGAATTTCCAGGTATTTCCCAGCCTGGAGTGGGCGGCCCTAGAAAAGCAGGACCTCAGGGTGGCCATGAATGCGTGTTTTGCCAGTTCTATGGCAACTAGTTGAGATCCTCAGCCCTGTTCCAGGTGGGAGAAGTACCTTTCCTGAGATAGCTACAGAGCTGTAGAATGACCTCCTCGGTGAGGTTTGTGGCTGAATTTTCCTCCTTTGGAAGGGGTATGAGGTATCTCTGCTTCCAAAGACTTTGGGACAGGGTTTTGTAGGCCGTTCCCCACTGTGGAACGCTGGAGGAATAAATTAGTTTATACATAGCTGGCGTTCTGAATTGATTCCCCCCCTCATTTGTCATTAATTTTATTTTGATGATTTGTCATATGGTGTTCAACAAGGTCAGCTATAGGAACACCAGATACAACTGTTATATAAGGAGTAAAATTTACGCAAACTGCCCTCCCCCGGAGTACCATGGGACTCCAATGTGCATGCGGAACTCCCACGTGAGCCCGGATTGACCCATTCACATCAGTGTTGAGGTCAGGTTCCTGTTAATTTTTAGAGCTCATGTTTGCACTCATGCTTAGTTGGAAGAAACCAGTGATTAGAACAGCCATTGACCTGATCCACTTATGCCTGTAGCATCAAACATAGATTTTTCTGTCCCTGTGTTACCCTCTATGAAGCCTTTGTTTATGCTACGACCTAAATGCACCTTTCATTTCCTGAAAGTACCTCATGGGGTGCATTCTTGAAATCCAGTTTTAACTGTTTTTCTCTTAATTCACACCCTCCACCTCTCTACAAGAACGAAGTGTTGTCGGACGAGGGCTGAGCGTGCCACAGTTCAGGCCACATCACGAAGAAAATTGATATTCTTGTCAATTCACACCCAGATAACTACTTTGGGACGGCTTTTAGATAATAACCGGGAAGCCATTTTGTTTTCCCTCAGCAATAGACTACGGTTCTCTGCGAGGCAAACTTCTAAGACTAAGGGACAGAATAATACTGTTTCGAAAATATATCAAGGACATTAGCATCACTCAAGGGGGTTCGCACATGTGAAACTGTTTGCCCCTTCAGTATGATTCCTCATGCATGGATTTTAGGGCTGCCAGGTCCAAAAGATAAGCCGGTGGGGGGACTTATTGAGATAATCTGGGAGAGGGGAGGAAGAAGCATGCTGTGCCGGTGACACCCAGAAATGATGCAGACATGTCAGTGATGTCTGTGTGGTGGGGTGATACTCTGATTTTGAGGCAAAACTCTCTGTTTTGGAGTGAATTCTACCATAGAGTTTTGCCCCAAAACCAGAGCGTCACCCCCCCCCAATATCACTGACATGCCTACATCACTTCCGGGTGAGGTGGGCATGTCATGTTTGGGGCAGTAATTCTTCCCTCCCAGCCAGCTGGCCAGTGCTGGGGAGAGGTGCCAGAAACGAGGGGATCCCCCGTCTGCCGGGGGACCTGACAATCCCAATGGACTTCTGTGGAGAAACCTCACTGTCAATCAGACGTATGCCGAATATATGTCAAGAATTCTGTTTTATTAATTGATTAAATTCTGTTTTATTAATATACCTCTGGATGCCTCCTGAAATCTGCCGACTTCCTTTTGACTTAGAGAGCTGCCTTCTTGCTTGAGGAATACAGACTTAACTATTGACTATGTCTGCAACAACTTCTTTTCCCCTTACTTTCAGTTTACAAATGGAGGAAGCCACTGGCGAGCAGGACTGTTGGGCTCCTCGCTCACCCCTCCAGAGCAATTTGGCTAAACCAAACCTGTGTCATTTGTGACCCGCAACACCAAACACAGTTCCTCATTGCGGGAAAACGGACAGTTTACTGGGGCCCAGTGTTTGGGCTGGGGCAAGCCCGTTACCATGACACCATCTCAATTCAGGTGGGGCAGCCATGTTGGTCTGAAGCACCAGAACAAAGTCTGAGTCCAGTGTGGCACCTTGAAGACCAGCAAAGTTTTATTCAAAGTCCAAGCTTTTGTGTGCAAGGCACACTTCTTTGTCTGAAGAAGGGTGCTTTGCACACGAAAGCTGACACTTTGAATAAAACTTGGTTGGCCTTAAAGGTGCCACTGGGGCTCAGATTTTGTTCTACAGTCTCTTTATGTCATTTCAAACATAAAAAGAAAGTTTTCATTCATGGCACTTGAGATTATATGTACAGGATGGGTACTTGAAGAACTGTCTTCTCTTGTACTGTTCAACCTGCCAATTAAGATCCTTTTCTGAAGCCCAGTTCTCCAGGCCCCACCTGAAGAGGTGATATGGGTGGCAACCACAGACCAGGCTTTGCAGTAGGGCTTCCAGTACCCAGGTCCCAGTGGGGTTTCCCCCGGTTTTCAGGGCTCTAGCTGAAACCCAGCTGGGTGACAGGGGAACCCAGCTGGCCAGCAGGGAAAACCCCACCGACAAACAGCCACATCCCTGACATGATGACATCACCTGGAAGTGACATCATCACATTGGGGATGTTGCATAGGATGCTCTGGTTTGAGGGCAATACTCTATGGTAAATTTGGCCTAAAACCATAGAGTTTTGCCCTCAAACCAGAGCATTGCTACGTGATGTTGCTGGTGTGATGACATCACTTCCAGGTGATAACATCACATTGGGGATGTCCCAGAATGCCCCCCAATCCCCCCACCAGTATGGCGAGGGGACCTGGCAACCCTACTTTTCAGTAGAACAACAGTAGGTTTTTATACCCCTCTTTTCACTTCATAAGGTGTCTCAAAGTGGTTAACAATCACATTCCCTTCCTCTCCCCACACTGGGTACCTTGTGAGGTAGGTGGGGCTGAGAGAGTTCTGAGAGAACTGTGACTGGCCCAAGGTCACCCAGCAGACCTCATGTGGGGGAATCAAACCCAGTTCTCCAGATTATTGTCCACCACTCGTAACCAATGCGCCCACTAAACTGTAGAGTTTTGTGAGCAAAAAATCTACTTTGTGAACTACTGACATTAAAGTTTTGAGTGAGTGATTTGGCTACTGCATAAATTAGTTTGCTCTGGAGCCATCCTTCCTGATCTAAGATAAAAATGTGTGAGCTGAAGGTTAAACAATTGTGAGCTAGCTCACACTAACTCAGCTTAGTGCTCTTATCCACTATGCCATGTTGGCTCTCAGTGGTGAAACCTCACTTTTGGAATGGCCTCCCACTTGAGGCTTTTCTGGTACCTGCTTTCCTTCATGTGCCAAGTCAATATATTTCTTTCTATCCAGGCTTTCAACTAAGGGGTTCCAGCTTTTTAACATGTCTTACGATGTGAAGACTGTTATATAAATATCATTTTAGGAGGCTCAGTGTTCTGTTTTATGTCTATTTTATGCCTTGCCTTCTGTATAATGGCTTGTTTTGTTTTATTGTTTTAGTTGCGAGTCACCCTGAATAGGTCTCTGGAGAGCCCAGAGACACAAATTCCCTCGATAAATAAATCAGTGAGTGTGGGCATTAAATGAATGTGGCCTGCCCCATTCCCCACCCCAGACCTGCCGCTCCCAGACCTGCCGCTCCTGACAGACAGCAAAAATAAGAGGCTGATCAGGTACCGAGCTGGTCATGAACTGTGCAGACCCAAGCTAAACAGAGCAATTAGAGATGTTGTATAGCTACATGGGTAAGGAATCTTACTTCTGGAGGAAAAACTTTCAAGCTTGGCCTCAACAGAAGTCTTTTGTCTGGTATCAGTGTCCCCTAGAGAATTAATTTAACAGCAAATAACACCTTCAGCCTTCACTTGTACGCCTCTTTATCACGAGCTACAATGCTACAGGAGTCTTCTGAGTTACTACTGGTATCGTACTGGTTCATGAAGCAACTCCTCCTTCTGCCGACAGTCCCAAAAAACTCCCAAACATACCTTGTGCTTAAATTTGTTGGAATTCTTGTTCTCTTTCTTATTTAGGTCAATGAAGTAGTGCGTGATGCGTTCCTTGGATTTAGAATCCATGTCCCATGAAATCTTAAAGGAGTCACAGGTGATGTTGCTGATTTTGATGTTGTGGGGCACCGGGAGCTCCTCCATCTCTGCAATCCCACTGTCTTGCGATTTGTTCCCTGTGAGGGCATGGATAAAAATGTGCTGCAGTTAGCAAAAGGCCTTGCTGGAGGATTATAGTAGGAAAGATGCATATATTGTTAAGGCTGTACCTTTAAGATCTGGAAAGTACAAGTGGAAGCGTGGGTGGAGCCAAAATGGGGATGGTCAGAACAGAACCCAATAGGGTTCTGAAAGAACCTGGTAGGTCAGAGGCAGAACTAAAGCAGATTTTGATAAGCCACGGGTACAGTTAGGGTTGCCATTCCCCAGGTTTTGGGGGCTTCTGCCCACTGCCAGCCAGCTGTCTGGTAGGGAAAACCCTCCCACCAGACAATGATGTCCCCGTGTGACATCACCGACATGAAGGCTCCCTCCCACCCCCACCCCGCGCATGGTAAGTACCTGGCAACCCTGGGCATGCTTGAGAAAATCTGGAGCTTTTCAGATCCTGAGGCCTCGCCCTGTACACATGCAACACAACAAGGTGGTAGGCTCCCAGGCACGTGGAATGAACTGTGCCACTTGAGACTGAAGGTGGAGTCAATCACGGTTTTGAACACTCTGACACGGGAAACCAAGCAGACAACTTGGGTCCTCTGGAAGAAAAGATTTGGTGGGATCCAGCCAGCCCTCTCACTCAGCCTTGTCCACAGCTGCCACCTCTCTGGTCAGGGCAGGGAATCCCCCACCCTGGGTTCCCATGGCCCACCACTGCTCCAACAAACGGCCAGGGTTAGTTTTAAAAACCTGACAGTGTAATGATGTCGCTCCTGGGGAAAGCCCAGAAGTGATGGTGGTCGGCTCTAGGAAGAGCTGGAAACTCAACAAGGGTCTTTCCCGGAAGTGACATCGTCACACTGGCAATGCTGCCCCCCCACCAGGCCCCCACTCCCAACTCTCCTGCTTAGCCCGGCAACCCTAACCTTGCCATGTTTTTCTCTTTATTACAGCCCACAACCCACATGGCTTTTGCCAACACCGTTCCCATGATCCCCAGAGTAGGAGTGGTCAGAGGGGACCCCTCCTTCCTTATTTCATCAGCAGAAAAGCTTTTTGGATCCAACCCACTGAGCAAACCCACTCAGTGCTGGTGGTCTGACCAGTGCAGTACTGGCTACCAGGCAACACTACTCAAAAGTTAGATAAAAGAAGCTTCAAGATCGGGTCTAGAAAGCATGCGTCTTTATACACTGTGCACATGCAGCCACCTTATACTGAATCAGACCATCCGGCCTTTTAACTGGAGATCCCGGGGATTGAACCTGGGACCTCCCGCATGCCAAGCAGTTGCACTACCACTGAGCCACAGCCTCTCCCCATGAACCAGCATTTCTATTTGCATAAGCAAGGCTGGCAAAAGCAACAGGATTATCCACACGACTAAATGTTCTTTAGCATCACTTAAAACTCCACAGTCTGGTTCACAGTAAATCGTAGGAAAAAACCAAAGCTGAGCCCGTGTGATTAAAAAAAAAAAATCTATCCCGAGAGACATATGAAGTAATTAATGTCAGAGAGAATTGTCACTGTTCCAGAAATGATTGCTTGGCTAATTTAATAGCTAACTCCAGTCACTAATAGATGAACTGGGGCGGGGTGGGGTGGGGGGAGTATGAACACTAAAGTCAATCTTGCACATTTTGAACATGGATGTTACGGGGGTTTCAGTGTTTACAGGAGGAACAGAAATGATTAATAAAAATAACAGTAACAGTGAGATCAGTAACAGCATTTCAATGCACATGCCCATCAGACCAGAACATGCACACCTGCCCCCCCAAATTAAACTCCTTGTACCACACATGCAAGCTGATTTATTTATTGCTCTCAGTGGGGAGAATTAGATACTTGCTTAATAGTGCAACCCTGAGAGCGCTTTCCTGGGAGTAAGACCCACTGAATAGACCTGAGCTGGGCACCGAGTAGACCTGCTCAGGATCGCTCTTCAAATATTGCCTGGTGATTTAAAAATATGCTTAAAATGATGCCGAGCAGATTGCGCCCTGTTTGTTTGATTTATAGCCCACCTTTCCGTTAGCTCAAGGTGGCTAACAAAATTATATCGCGCCATGCAGTTACGATGAAACCAAAAACCGATCCCTTCGGTCATAACAATCTGACGTGAGGAAAGGTTGCTAGGATTCGTTCCTCCCTCTCCTGGGAATTGAGTTCTCAGCATGGAGCTCCCTGTACAATTGAAAGTCCCTCACGGTGGCCCTGAGGGGGGCATAAGAACTTTGTGATGTGAAGAATGGACCTTGAGAACTAGAGGTGATGTTCAGTCGGCGACAGCCAGGGCAATCTTCTGGACTAAGCCATGGGAGAACCCAGCTCAACCCCCTACGCAGCTGTGAAGGCTCACTGTTGGGCCTTGAGTCTATCACACTCTCTCACCCCAGTCTACCTCACAGGATTATTTTTGTGAGGATAAAATGGAGCAGGGGGAGAACACTGTCGTAAAGCGGCCTTGGGTTCCCACTGGGGAGCAAGGGTAAAGGCAAAGGTTCCCTTGCTCAAAAGCCAGTCGAATCCGACTCTAGGGTTGCGGTGCTCATCTCCGTTTCAAAGCTGAAGAGCCAGCGCTGTCCGAAGACATTTCCGTGGTCATGTGGCCGGCATGACTAAACACCAAGGCACACGGAACGCTGTTACCTTCCCACCAAAGTGGTACCTATTTATCTACCTGCAATTTCTTGCTTTCGAACTGCTAGGTTGGCAGGAGCTGGAACTAGAGACGGGAGCTCACTCCATCATGCAGCACTCTCGGGTCTCGAACTGCTGAACTACTGACCTTCCACAGTCTGCAGTTCAGCGTCTTAACCACTTGAGCCACTGCAGCTCTGGAGAGCAAAGTGGCAGCTAAATAAATGTATAGTCTGTCATTCCCATCATATTTTTTTTACACGACACGTGTGTTTTTCCCTGTGTGAAGTGAAAAGTTATCCTGGGGGGGAGGCAGTTTTAGTGGGGAAAACCTCCGTACGATCTCCGTATGCAGCTTCCATAGCTGCATTTTGAAAAAAGAAAAAAAAGCGAAAAGAAGAGAGGGAACAACATATAGCCGTGCGGCATTTGCAGTTTAGCCCGACGATCTTTCTAAATTAGGACTGTCAGCTTCCAGGTGGTATGGCCACTTTGTGAGGTGGACTTTAACCCACTATACCTAGGGTTGCCAGCCTCCAGGTGGGGCCTGGGGATCTCCTGCTTTTACAACTGATCTCCAGCTGACAGAGATGAGCTCCCCTGGAGAAAATGGTTGCTTTGAAGGGTGGACTCCATGGCATTGGACCATGCTGAGGCCTCTCCCTTCCCCTCCCCGGGGACTGATTGTCCTTGTTCCTTGCAGACAGCAGCCCTTCAGAGGCCTGGCCTATTTGGACCTTTCCTGGAAAGCTAAATGGCCAGTCCACCCCTGAAATCCAATTGTGGTCGTTTCCCAGCAGAAAACAGTTCATACATATTGGAAATAAGTAAAGGAAATCTAGATTTCAGGACTCTGAAACTCAGCCATCCTCCTCTGAAAACCCACATTCTTACCCAATTTTAGGATTTCCAGTCCTCCTCGGCCACCGGCAGGGGATGGGGGCCATAGGGTTGCCAGCTCCAGATTAGGAAATTCCTGGAGATTTGGGGGTGGAACCCGGAGAAGACATGGACCTCAGTGTGGGTACAATGCCACAGAGTCCACCCTCCAAAGCATCCATTTTCTCCAGGGGAATGGAACTCTGTAAGTCTGGAAATGAGCCGTAATTCCGGGGATCCCCAGGTCCCATCTGGAGGCTGGCAGCCCTACCCAATCTGGACATCTGCTTTGTCTTGATTTCTGATTCTGTGACATTTTCACACTGTGGTTTCAAATCCAAGTTTCTTTTCTGACTTCTGTTTGGGCCCCAAGCCTGCGGATCAGATGATTAGTACGCAAAGTGTCATGTTGTCCATTTCTCATTAATGCAATGTGCCATTTTTTCCTCATAAGAGCCAAAATATGCAAACACCAGCACAAGGCGTGTCGTCTTCAATCCATCTGAGTTTTAACGAAAGCCTCTACAGTGATTAGCTTCCCCTCCTTTAGTCTTCCGTGAGTGATGTGGGCATCTTTATGCTGCTCTGCAGTATCTTAAGAGAGATCCGGCAGATTTCTGTGGGTCTCAGGAGAGAGTGGGAGCAAGACGGATCAATTATCCATCCCCGCCCAACAAGAAGCATCGCTTGGACTAAAATTAGATCTCTCCCCTGCATCGCAGTCCTTTCCCTGCAGTGGCGCCACCAGGAAGCGCTAAACCGGCAGGGATTAGGAGATGTTTGTCGTTATCGCAGAAGAAGGCAGAGAAATGCAAACAGACATGTGTCGGGGTGAAAAGGACACCACGCCACAGTGCAGAGAGGCGTTCGGAATTTGCGAAGGAGAAAGTTGCTGAGAAAAACTGCTCCTGAACGTAGCCTCCAGCCAAACAGCAGACGCTCTAGATCTATGATTTTTAAAATGGTATGCAGCTTTGTCACCTCTATGTTGTCAAGGATTTCCTATTCCTTGGCTCCATCATCAACCACAAGGGAGACAGCAGCTAAGAAATCAGAAGGAGATTGAGGCTGGGAAGGGCAGCCATGAAGGAGCTAGGAAAGACCCTTAAGGGGAAAGATGTGTCGCCGGTGACCAAGATCAAGACAAGTCATCCTGTAGTATTCCGCATTACTATTTATGGGTGTGAAAGTCGGGCAATGAGGACAGCCGACAGGAAGAAAGCTGATGCCTTTGAAATGTGACGCTGGAGGAGAGTTTTGCGGACACCGTGGGCCACCAAAAAGACAAATAAGTGGGCTGTAGACCAAATCAAGTCTGAATTCTCCATAGAAATTAAAGTGACTAAACCGAGGCTATTGTACTTCGGTCACATTATGAGAAGACCGGACAATAATGCGAGGAAAAGTTGAAGGCGGCAGGAAAAGAGGAAGTCCCACCCAACATGCGTTAGACGGACTCAGTCAAGGAAGCCACAAAGTCCCTCAGTTTGCAAGAACTGAGCAAGACTGTCAATGACGAGACATTTTGGAGGACATTAATTCGTAGGGCTGCCCTAAATCAGAAGCCATTTGATGGCCATTGACACCCACACAAATGCTATTAAACATGCAGGAATTTGTATCCCAACATGGAAATGTGGGATGAAAGAGAAAGCGGTACCCGTTAAATTTCTGCCCACATTGCAGCTGTTAATAGCACAGTCCTCCCCGCAAGGTGGCAAATATATCTTCTCCAAACCAACCAAGCCATTTTCCAGCTCTAAATAGGATCCTCAGGAAGAAAGCTGCATACTAAAATGGAATTATGCAGACCATGCAAGTCGACTTTCTTACTTTCTTTGTACATTGCTCAGGAACTCTCGTACTTGCTGGGCCTTGTGCCTCGAGTGCGGGGACCCCAAAAGCAAGCAGCAGCAGAAGTAAAAAACTGTTAGCAGCCAGGTGACAAGCCCCCGTGATCCTCTCTAAGCAAAAATTCTGGAAAGTACAAGCAAGTCTCCATGACAAAAGAACAGGCAAAGTCTACGAATGAACAGCCAACAATAGTAATGTATAAAGGAACAGCCCAGAGAATGACTGGATTTAATAGTGATCAGTCTTTCCAAGCTTGATTTTCCCTGTTTGAAGCTACACAGCTCTGGGCCTGGTCAAAGCTTAGGGTTGCCAGCCTCCAGGTGGGGCCTGGAGATCTCCCGCTTTTACAATTTGCCTCCAGACAACAGAGATCAGATCCCCCGGAGAAAATAGCTACTTTGGAAGGTGGACTCTGACATTACACCCTGCTGAGGTCCCTCCCCACTCCAAACTGTCCCCTCCCCAGGTTTCACCCTCCTCCCCCAAATCTCCAGATATTTCCCCACCCAGAGCTGGCAAACCTATCTGGGCTTGAGTGGGAGAGTGCCAGAAGTAGCCGCTTCTGCATCTGGGGCAGGATTCCTGGGCTATGAAATCCAAGATATAGGAGATCATATGCAGAGACTGATCCCTGGACTAACCCCGCACTTCAGAAGCTGCAGACGTATCCCTCGAAAATTTCATGGTCACTGTTTAGTCCACATTGTAGTGTCGTGTTTCCAGGATTCTCCACCATGAGGGCTAGCAACTTCCCTTTTTCAAAACAAACCAAAAAAAATCCATCCTGATGTACCATCCTGATTGTATGGCTCACTCGGTGCACTGGGAACAGAAGTAGCCCCATGTGCATGCCTGGGCTGCTGGATATACCCATGGAAGGAACGGGCATTGTGACTCATCTGCAAGAGCCAAAGGCTTGGGGACAGGACTGCCAACCTCCAGGTGGGGCCTACAGACCTCCCGCCATTACAGCTGATCTACAGCTGACAGAGATCAGCTCCCCTGGAGAAAATGGCTGCTTTGGAGGGTGGCATCGTGCCGAGGTCCCTCCGTCCCCGAACTGCTCACTCCAGGCTCCGCCCCTCAAATCTCCAGGTATTTCCCAACCCAGGGCTGGCGACCCTACTTGGGGAATGAGTCAGGCAATCTGGTCCACACTCCCTCACTCATCATCATTCACTTCCTTGCTTTGGTTCCATCTTCACAGGCTTATCTCGTTCTACTTGAGAAGGTGCGATCACCGGACCAGCCTGGGAAGATCATAGGCAAAACATGACAGAGACGCTGTTATATGTTCCTGATGGCCAGAAATACTCTATTTACCTGAAAGAAAGGCTGGGTTACTTTCCACATGTGCAGTCAAGAAAACAAAGAGGACTACCTTAAGTTTGCATATAAGTTACTTTTATGCCCAGTTATAAAATAACTTTTTGTGCAAAACCTTTTTCTAAGGGGGCCATCTCACGTTCAGAGTTGTCTGTATGGTGTAGTGGTTAAGTGTGCGGACTCTAATCTGGGAGAACAGGGTTTGAGTCCCCACTCTGCCACTTGCAGCTGCTGGATGACCTTGGGCAAGACAAAGTTCTGACAAGAGCTGTCCTTGAAAGAGCAGTTCTCAAAAGAGCTCTCTCAGCCCCACCTACCTGACAGGGTGTCTTTTCTGGGGAGGGGAAGGAGAAGGAGTTTGTAAGCTGCTCTGAGACTCCGAGTGAAGGGCGGGGTATAAATCCAATCTCCTCCTCCTCCTCCTATTGTTCTTCTTCTTCTTCTTCTTCTTCTTCTTCTTCTTCTTCTTCTTCTTCTTCTTCTTCTTCTTCTTCTTCTTC
>JAPDNY010000618.1:0-29719 GCA_029375565.1 Gekko gecko
TTCTTCTTCTACTTCACTGGGTGTCTGTTGTGGGGAGAGGAAGGGAAAGGAGTTTGTGAGCCGCTCTGAGACTCCTTTGGGTAGTGAAGGGCGAGTTATAAATCCAATCTCTTCTTCTTCTTCTTCTACCTCACTGGGTGTCTGTTGTGGGGAGGGGAAGGGAAAGGAGATTGTCAGCCGCTCTGAGACTCCTTTGGGTAGTGAAGGGCGAGTTATAAATCCAATCTCTTCTTCTTCTTCTTCTACCTCACTGGGTGTCTGTTGTGGGGAGGGGAAGGGAAAGGAGATTGTCAGCCGCTCTGAGACTCCTTTGGGTAGTGAAGGGTGGGGTATAAATCCAATCTCTTCTTCTTCTTCTTCTACTTCACTGGGTGTCTGTTGTGGGGAGAGGAAGGGAAAGGAGTTTGTGAGCCGCTCTGAGACTCCTTTGGGTAGTGAAGGGCGAGTTATAAATCCAATCTCTTCTTCTTCTTCTTCTACCTCACAGGGTGTCTGTTGTGGGGAGGGGAAGGGAAAGGAGATTGTCAGCCGCTCTGAGACTCCTTTAGGTAGTGAAGGGTGGGGTATAAATCCAATCTCTTCTTCTTCTTCTTCTACCTCACTGGGTGTCTGTTGTGGGGAGGGGAAGGGAAAGGAGATTGTCAGCCACTCTGAGACTCCTTTGGGTAGTGAAGGGTGGGGTATAAATCCAATCTCTTCTTCTTCTTCTTCTACTTCACTGGGTGTCTGTTGTGGGGAGAGGAAGGGAAAGGAGTTTGTGAGCCGCTCTGAGACTCCTTTGGGTAGTGAAGGGCGAGTTATAAATCCAATCTCTTCTTCTTCTTCTTCTACCTCACTGGGTGTCTGTTGTGGGGAGGGGAAGGGAAAGGAGATTGTCAGCCGCTCTGAGACTCCTTTGGGTAGTGAAGGGTGGGGTATAAATCCAATCTCTTCTTCTTCTTCTTCTACTTCACTGGGTGTCTGTTGTGGGGAGAGGAAGGGAAAGGAGTTTGTGAGCCGCTCTGAGACTCCTTTGGGTAGTGAAGGGCGAGTTATAAATCCAATCTCTTCTTCTTCTTCTTCTACCTCACAGGGTGTCTGTTGTGGGGAGGGGAAGGGAAAGGAGATTGTCAGCCGCTCTGAGACTCCTTTAGGTAGTGAAGGGTGGGGTATAAATCCAATCTCTTCTTCTTCTTCTTCTACCTCACTGGGTGTCTGTTGTGGGGAGGGGAAGGGAAAGGAGATTGTCAGCCACTCTGAGACTCCTTTGGGTAGTGAAGGGTGGGGTATAAATCCAATCTCTTCTTCTTCTTCTTCTACTTCACTGGGTGTCTGTTGTGGGGAGAGGAAGGGAAAGGAGTTTGTGAGCCGCTCTGAGACTCCTTTGGGTAGTGAAGGGCGAGTTATAAATCCAATCTCTTCTTCTTCTTCTTCTACCTCACTGGGTGTCTGTTGTGGGGAGGGGAAGGGAAAGGAGATTGTCAGCCGCTCTGAGACTCCTTTGGGTAGTGAAGGGTGGGGTATAAATCCAATCTCTTCTTCTTCTTCTTCTACCTCACTGGGTGTCTGTTGTGGGGAGGGGAAGGGAAAGGAGATTGTCAGCCGCTCTGAGACTCCTTTGGGTAGTGAAGGGTGGGGTATAAATCCAATCTCTTCTTCTTCTTCTTCTACTTCACTGGGTGTCTGTTGTGGGGAGAGGAAGGGAAAGGAGATTGTCAGCCGCTCTGAGACTCCTTTCGGTAGTGAAGGGTGGGGTATAAATCCAATCTCTTCTTCTTCTTCTTCTACCTCACTGGGTGTCTGTTGTGGGGAGGGGAAGGAAAGGAGTTTGTCAGCCATTCTGAGACTCCTTTGGGTAGTGAAGGGTGGGGTATAAATCCAATCTCTTCTTCTTCTTCTTTTACCTCACTGGGTGTCTGTTGTGGGGAGGGGAAGGGAAAGGAGATTGTCAGCCGCTCTGAGACTCCTTTGGGTAGTGAAGGGCGGGGTATAAATCCAATCTCTTTTTCTTCTTCTTCTACCTCACTGGGTGTCTGTTGTGGGGAGAGGAAGGGAAAGGAGATTGTCAGCCACTCTGAGACTCCTTTGGGTAGTGAAGGGTGGGGTATAAATCCAATCTCTTCTTCTTCTTCTTCTTCTACCTCACTGGGTGTCTGTTGTGGGGAGGGGAAGGGAAAGGAGTTTGTCAGCCGTTCTGAGACTCCTTTGGGCAGTGAAGGGTGGGGTATAAATCCAATCTCTTCTTCTTCTTCTTCTACCTCACTGGGTGTCTGTTGTGGAGAGGGGAAGGGAAAGGAGATTGTCAGCCGCTCTGAGACTCCTTTGGGTAGTGAAGGGCGGGGTATAAATCCAATCTCTTCCTCTTCTTCTACCTCACAGGGTGTCTGTTGTGGAGAGGGAAGGGAAAAGGAGTTTGTAAGCCGCTATGAGACTCCTTCGGGTAGTGAAGGGCGGGGTATAAATCCAATCTCTTCTTCTTCTTCTACCTCACAGGGTGTCTGTTGTGGGGAGGGGAAGGGGAAGGAGTTTGTAAGCCGCTCTGAGACTCCTTTGGGTAGTGAAGGGTGGGGTATAAATCCAATCTCTTCTTCTTCTTCTTCTTCTTCTTCTTCTTCTTCTTCTTCTTCTTCTTCTTCTTCTTCTTCTTCTTCTTCTTCTTCTTCTTCTTCTTCTTCTTCTTCTACCTCACTGGGTGTCTGTTGTGGGGAGGGGAGGGGAAAGGAGATTGTCAGCCACTCTGAGACTCCTTTAGGTAGTGAAGGGCGGGGTATAAATCCCATCTCTTCCTCTTCTACCTCACTGGGTGTCTGTTGTGGGGAGGGGAAGGGGAAGGAGATTGTCAGCCGCTCTGAGACTCCTTTGGGCAGTGAAGGGCGGGGTATAAATCCCATCTCTTCCTCTTCTACCTCACAGGGTGTCTGTTGTGGGGAGGGGGAGGGAAAGGAGATTGTCAGCTGCTCTGAGACTCCTTTGGGTAGTGAAGGGCCGGGCATAAATCCAATCTCTTCTTCTCCTTCTTCTACCTCGCAGGGTGTCTGTTGTGGGGAGGGGAAGGGAAAGGAGATTGTCAGCCGCTCTGAGACTCCTTTGGGTAGTGAAGGGCCGGGCATAAATCCAATCTCTTCTTCTTCTTCTACCTCACAGGGTGCCTGTTGTGGGGAGGGCGAGGGAAAGGAGATTGTCAGCCGCTCTGAGACTCCTTTGGGTAGTGAAGGGTGGGGTATAAATCCAATCTCTTCTTCTTCTTCTACCTCACAGGGTGCCTGTTGTGGGGAGGGGGAGGGAAAGGAGATTGTCAGCCGCTCTGAGACTCCTTTGGGCAGTGAAAGGCGGGGTGACTCCTGTGAGGCTTGCGAGGAGCTCCGCCCCGGCCTTCTGCACCTCCTCGGCCTCCTCTTGCGCTTCTGCCCCGCCACTGCCCTGGCCCCTACCTGCTCGAGGCCATGTGCATCCTCCGCGCTGCCCTCCTCGACCCACGAGCGGCCACACACTTTCCTGCGCTTGCCGGCCATCCAAAAGAGTCCAGTGGCAACTATAAGACCAAGGCTTATTCAGGTACAAGCTCTCCTTCCTCTCTGAGGGCAGATCTGTGTGCTCCCCCCCCATAGCGAGCAATCCAAAAGTGTCCAATGGAGCCCGAGCTGTGGATTTTGCCTTCTGACACACTTCCGGTGATGTCAGGGGGTGTGGCATATGCAAATAAGTTATGCTAATGAGTTATGCTAATGAGCTCCTGCACCTCTTTTTTTACGAAATGACCCCTGGGTACAACGTCATGGAGTCTACCCTCCGAAGCAGCCATTTTCTCCAGAAGAACTGATCTCTGTAGTCTGGAGATGAGCTGTAATTCCAGGGGATCCCCAGGTCTCCCACCTGGAGGCTGGCATCCCCAGGACATCTCTAGCCACCACCTGGAGGTTGGCAACCCTAACGAAGAAGAGATTGGATTTTTTTATACCCCGCCCTTCACTATCCTAAGGAGGCTCAGAGCGGCTCACAAACTCCCTTCCTTCCTCTTCCCACAACAGACACCCTGCGAGGTAGAAGAAGAGGAAGAAGAGATTGGATTTTTATACCCCGTCCTTCACTACCCGAAGGAGTCTCAGAGTGGTTTACAAACTCCTTTCCCTTCCCCTTCCACAACAGGCACCCTGTGAGGTAGGCGGGGCTGAGAGAGCTCTGAGAGGACTGCCCTTGAGAGGACAGCTCTGAAGGAGCTTGTGACTGACCCAAGGTCACACCAGCAGCTGCATGTGGAGGCGTGGGGAATAAAACCCGGTTCTCCCAGATTAGAGCCCGTGTCCCTAACCACTGCACCAAACCCACCCTGTATCATCGTCTCAACACTGGAAGTAACAGTGTGTTTCTGGGGTGGGGGGAGACTTCCCCTTTTTGTAGGGTGGCCAACTTCCAGGTGGGACCTGGAGAGCTCCTGTAGTCGTAGCTGATCTTGAGACTACAGAGATTATTTTGCCTGGAAACAAACAGCTGCTTGGAGGGTGGACGGCAGTGTTCCCTCTAAGTTGGTTTGTTTAGCTGGCAAGGGATGCGGCTTGTGCAAAAGATACAGAGAGGGGGAAAGAGGGAGAGAGCCAAACATGATTGGCAGTTCTTCCGGGAGATGGTGGGAAAACACGGCGTTTCCGATTGGACTGTCCACACTAATCGATGGCTGGCTTGTCACATCTGTACAGTGTATTTCAATCCCGCCTTTCCTCCAAGGAGTGCAAAGTAACGTACATGACTCCTCCACCCCCATTTTGTGCTCACAACAACCCTCTGTGGTAGGCTCGGGTAGGAGCCAATCTGGTGTAGAGGGCTCTAATCTGGGAGAACTGGGTTTGATTCCCCACTCCTCCACATGCAGCCAGCTGGGTGACCTTGGACAAGCCACAGTTCTCTCAGAGCTGTTCTCTCAAGAGCAGTCCTCGGGAGAGCTCTCTCAGCCCCACCTACCTCACAGGCAGTGTTTCCCTCTAAACTGAGTTAGTGTGAGCTAGCTCACAGGTTTTTTAGCCTCCGGCTCACACATATTTGTCTTAGCTCAGGAAGGAGGGGCTCCAGAGCAGACTGATTTATGCAGCAGCCAAACTGCTCGCTCACAACTTTAATATCAGTAGCTCACAAAGTAGAATTTTTGCTCACAAGTCTCCGCAGCTTAGAGGGAGCCTTCGACCGTATGCCACTTTACCCCGCTGAAGTCCCTCCCCCCCAAATCTCCAGGGATTTCCCAAGCCGGAGTTGGCAACCCTAAGACACCGGATACGGTGCAAACTCCCAGTCCATGCGGGGGGGGGGGGTGTCTGTGGAGAATCTAAAGCCCGTCTGCTCGGCTCTCTCTCATTTACGCGCCAGGCTCTTGCGAGATGCCAGATAACTGCTGCGGTTGCATAATATTTAAATTGATTTCAAAAAGCCAGGTCAGCATTTTGTGTTAAAGATTAAACAAGATTTGAAACGGGAGTGGGGGGGAGTGGCCGGGAAGCCGACAACCAGCAAACCCCCCCCCCGGGGGGGCTGGCTGAAGAACGGCCCAGACTTGTTAGTTCGATAGTAATTTAAGGGAAAGGGGAAGAGGAAAAATGGGAGGAATGAAAGAAAGGCGGCGCTTTTGGAGCTAATGATTAATGGTAGCTTTGTTAACTGTTTGCGCCGAGGTCCACAGTGCAGGGACAGGTTTGCCAACTTCCAGGTGGGCCCTGGAGATACCTCCCCCCCCCCCCGTGTTACCACTGATCTCCAGGTGGCAGAGATCAGTTCCCCTGTAGGGTTGCCGGCTCTGGGTTGGGAAATACCTGAAGATTTTTTTGGGGGGAGGCGGAGCCCGAGGAGGGCGGGGCTTGGGGAGGAGGGGCCTCAGCAGGGTACAAGGCCATAGAGGCCACCTTCAAAAGTAGCCATTTTCTCCAGGGGAGCTGATCTTGGTCGTCGAGATCAGTTGTAATAGTTGGAGATCTCCAGGTGCCGCCTGGAGGTTGGCTTATGTTGATCTGGGGCAATGCAGTGGCAGCTAAGGTAAAAAAGCACCTCCTCCTATGCAGGGGTCATTTCGTTGAAAGAGAGGTGCAGGAGCTCATTTGCATAACTCATTTGCATATGCCACCCACCCACCCTTGCAAAGGGCAGGTATGCAAACATGCCTGGGTTCCCTGCCCGATCTTCTCCAGCTACTTTGGAGAAGATCGGGCAGGGAACCCAGGCATGTTTAGAATGCCTTTCTCTCCCTTCCCAATCTGGAAAAGGGAAAGAAAGGCATTTAAATCCCCACAGGGGGCGGGGGGGGCTCTGCAGGCCTTATCTGGCTCATCCACCTGCGCTGGTGGGCCAGGAATGGCGGGGGGCACCCCAGGATCCTTACTGCCGGAGCGCCGCTCCGCCACGCTCTGGCAGGAAATGACCCCTGCTCCTATGATATGTTTTCTGGGTCCCAGGGGTCCGCAGCCAGTTACCAGGTTGCCAACTCTGGGTTGGGAAATACCTGAAGATTTGTGGGTGGAGCCTGAGGAGGGCAGGGTTTGGGGAGGGGCCTCAGCAGAGTACAATGCCATAGCGGCCACCCTGAAAAGTAGCCATTTCCTCCAAGGGAGAAGTGATGTCATCGAATTGGGATGTCAAGCGGCGACGCTCTGCTCATTGGGCAAAACTCTATGGTTTTAGCCGAACCCCCCCATAGAGTTTAGCCCAAAGCGCAGAGTGTCACCGCGCTACATCCCCAAAGTGATGATGTGGCTTCTGACACCCACCCCTGGAACACCCCTAAATCCCCCCACCAGCAAGACAAGGAGACCTGGCAACCCTAAAGAGGGACCTCAGCGGGGTACGATGCCATAGAGTCCCCCTTCCAAAGCAGCCATTTTCTCCAGGTGAACCAATCTCTGTGGCCTGGAGATTTATTGTAATAGCAGGACCACTGGGACGTTGATGACCCCATGCTTGTTCTGGAAGGGAAGAAAGCAGGAAAGATCCCTCTTCTACCCCTAGATGTCAGCATCCCAGAAGCTGAAGGGACCATGGCGTCATTGCCAAAAACATCAGAAGAGCCCTGCTGGATCAGACCAGTTGTCCTTCTGGTCCAGCATCCTCAATCATACAGTGGCCAACCAGTTCCTCCGGATGGCCAACAACAGGGCAGAGAGGCCAAGGCCTTCATAAGAACAACAGAAGAGCCCTGCTGGATCAGACCAGTGGTCCATCTAGTCCAGGCTCCTGTCTCACACAGTGGCCAGCCAGATCCTCTGGAGGTCCAAAAACAGGGCAGAGAGGCCGAGGCCTTCATAAGAACATCAGAAGAGCCCTCCTGGATTAGACCAGTGGTCCATCTAGTCCAGCATCCTGTCTCACACAGTGGCCAGCCAGTTCCTCCGGAGGGCCAACAACAGGGCAGAAAGGCTCAGGCCTTCATAAGAACATCAGAAGAGCCCTGCTGGATCAGGCCAGTGGTCCATCTAGTCCAGCATCCTGTCTCACACAGTGGCCAGCCAGTTCCTCCGGAGGGCCAACAACAGGGCAGAAAGGCTCAGGCCTTCATAAGAACATCAGAAGAGCCCTGCTGGATCAGGCCAGTGGTCCATCTAGTCCAGCATCCTGTCTCACACAGTGGCCAGCCAGAGCCTCTGGAGGGCCAACAACAGGGCACAGAGGCCAAGGCCTTCATAAGAACATCAGAAGAGCCCTCCTGGATCAGACCAGTGGTTCATCTAGTTCAGCATCCTGTCTCACACAGTGGCCAACCAGCTCCCCTGGAGAGCCAACAACAGGGCACAGAGGCCAAGGCCTTCCTAAGAACATTGGAAGAGCCCTGCTGGATCAGAGCAGTGGTCCATCTAGTCCAGCCTCCTGTCTCACACAGCGGCCAGCCAGTTCCTCTGGAGGGCCAACCACAGGGCACAGTGGCCAAGGCCTTCCCCTGATGTTGCCTCCTGGCTCACTATCGTCCTGGCAACACGTCTTGTGTTGCTCTTTAAACAGATGGGAAATGTGCAGATGTACGGGGCAGTATTCTGTAGGCAAGGTTGGAGAAGGGCTCTTCCCCGGTACCAGGGATCCAGGCCAGGATTCTGTTTCCCCCTGTTGGACAGTTCCGGTATCTGACAGGCTCTCATCTCTGTGTGTTATCCATACAAGTAAGAAAAAAAGAGTTTCATAAAGCCCTGATTGGCTTTGAAACCTACTTTTTATCATGACTCCCTATGGAAACAGTGGCGCTGCTCCGTCCCTGATTTTTGTTGTTGTTTAGTCACACAGTCGATTCCGACTCTTCGCGACCCCACATCACACCAGGCCCTCCTGTCTTCCGTCGTGCTCCGGAGTATGCTCAACTTCATGTCTGTTGCATCGGTGACACTGTCCAACCATCTCATCCTTTGCCGTCCCCTTCTTCTTCTTTGACCTTCAGTCTTTCCCAGCATCAGGGTCTTCTCCAGTGAATGCTCCCTTCTCATTTGGTGGCCAAAGTATTTGAGCTTCAGCTTCAGTCTATGGCCTTCCAGGGAACAATCAGGGTCGATTTCTTTTAGGATGGACTGATTCAATCTCCTTGCAGTCCAAGGGACTCTCAAGAGTCTTCTCCAGCACCATAATTCAAAAGAATCTACTCTTCGGTGCTTAGCCTTCCTTATGGTCCAACTCTCACAGCCGTACATTACTACTGGGAACACCATTGCTGCGACCATACAGACTTTTGTTGGCAGGGTGATGTCTCCACTGTCCCTTATTTAAGTTATGTACTTATTTATAGTCTACCTTTCTCACTCGGATTCAAGGCGTATTACACAGAGGGAGTCAGTACAGTCAACAGGATGGGGACATTCAGCAAACAACACGCTAGGAATCAGGGTTGTAGAACCAAAAACAGAACTGAAGCAAAGCCTAAGTACTTACATGGAACACTGAATGATGCAAAATCTCATGTTGTTGTTGTTGTTGTTCAGTTGCACACTCGAGTCCGACTCTTCGCAGTCCCATGGACCAGATTATGCCAGGCCCTCCTGTCTTCCGCTGTCCATTGAAGTTTGCTCAATTTCATGTCCGTTGCATCGATGACACTGTCTAACCATCTCATCCTTTGCCGCCCCCTTCTTCTTTGACCTTCAGTCTTTCCCAGCATCAGGGTCTTCTCCAGTGAGGGCTCCCTTCTCATTTGGTGGTCAAAGTATTTGAGCTTCAGCTTCAGGATCTGGCCTTCCAGGGAACAGTCAGGGTTGATTTCTTTTAGGATTGACTGATTTGATCTCCTTGCAGTCCACGGGACTCTCAAAATCCCATAGTAGGTTCTTAGTTGCAGCATGCTGTAGACCACAGTCCCTAATAATTTGTCCAAACAACTTTGTGAACCATTTAGTACAGTGCGACTCTCTTGCCTGTGTACAAAGCCCTCTTGAATAATTCACAGCGCAATCCTCATCAGGTCTACTCCGAATCCCACTCAAGTCTATTCAATGGGGCTGACTCCCAGGAAAGTGTTTTTTAGGATTGCAGTGACAGTCCCTTAGCCAGTTTGGCATACTGGTTAAGAGCGTGGACTCTAATCTGGGAGAACCAGGTTTGATGCCCCAATCCCCCACATGCAGCTATCAGGTAGGTCTCTAGCTGCCATGAACTGCGGGGGTATGAAAGTTGTTGGGACCTGATTGCTGCAGGAGTCTGACAGCAGTTGCTGGGGTGATCTAGGGTCAGTCACAAGTTCTTTCAGAGCTGTTCTCTCACAAGCAGTCCTGGAAAGAGCTCTCTCAGCCCCACCTACCTCACAGGGTGTCTGTTGTGGGGAGGTAGAGCCAGAGGAGTTTAGCCATGTTAGTCTTAAAAGTGCTAGTGGACTTTTTACTATGTTGTGGGGAGGGGAAGGAAAGGAGATTGGAAGCCACTGTGAGACTCCGACTGAAGGGCAGGGTATAAATCCAATCTCTTCTTCTCTTCTTCTCCGTATCCCTATTCAGTGTTCCCCCTAAGCTGAGTTAGTGTGAGCTAGCTCACAGTTTTTTAGCCTCTGGCTCACACAATTTTGTTTCAGCCTAGGGAGGATGGCTCCAGAGCAAACTAATTTATGCAGTAGCTGAATCGCTCGCTCACGACTCACAAAGTAGGATTTTTGCTCACAAGACCCCACCGCTTAGAGGGAGCACTGAATGAAGAAAAAGAAGAAGAAGAGATTGGATTTATACCTGAAGGAGTCTCAGAGCGGCTTACAAACTCCTTTCCCTTCCCCTTCCCACTACAGACACCCTTGTGAGGTAGAAGAAGAAGAAGAGATTGGATTTATACCCTGCCCTTCACTACCCGAAGGAGTCTCAGAGAGGCTTACAAACTCCTTTCCCTTCCCCTCCCCATGACAGATACCCTGTGAGGTAGAAGAAGAGATTGGATTTATACCCCGCCCTTCACTACCCTAAGGTGTCTCAGAGCGGCTTACAAACTCCCTTCCCTTCCCCTCCCCACTACAGACACCCTGTGAGGTAGAAGAAGAAGAGATTGGATTTATACCCTGCCCTTCACTACCCGAAGGAGTCTCAGAGCGGCTGACAAACTCCTTTCCCTTCCTCTCCCCACAACAGACACCCTGTGAGGTAGGTGGGGCTGAGAGAGCTCTTGACAGAAACTGCTCTTTTTTCAAGAACAGCTGTGCCAGAACTACGGCTTGCCCAAGGTCATCCAGCAGGTGCATGTGGAGGAGTGAGGAATCAAAGCCGGTTCTCCCAGATTAGAGCCCACGCACTCAACCACTACACCAAACCTCAAACCACTACCCCTATATACTGCGCATTGGAAGTCAAGGGGCGGGAGAATGAGTCCAACTTTAGCCTAGAAACAGCAGTACCAGTGACCTTAGGACTGTATTCCCTTAATGGCTGCCAACTGCTCTGGAGGGAAAAAACCAAGTCCTGCCCCCTTTAATAGAGGCTGAATGGGAATGTTATTTTCCAGATGGTGTTCTTTCCCTCTCCCTCCCTGGTCCTTTAGGTAGCTCTGCCCCAAGCCGTTTAGGGCCTTCAAGATAAGAACCAGCACTTTGTTATACTTGGAAACAGATGAGTAACCAGTGCAGATCTTTCAGCACAGGAGTTGGACCCTGGGAATGACTTTTAGCCCCGCAATCAGGTTTTTCGTGGCCTTGCCTTCGAGTCTGGGCCCCGAAGTTAAGTCGGCGAGCCTTTCAACTCCATGCCGGAGGGGAAAGAAACCACCTCCGGTTCATTACTTTGGCTCAGTTCAGACGTGTTGTGAAACAGTGATTTATTTTAACTGTAATCTGCTAAACTAGGACTCCGCTCACAGACAATCGTTTGGCTGCTTTTTCTCAACAAATGCCAGCTACGTTCGCTTCTCTTTGGTGTTTCTACCGGTATCGCCAAAGAAACCAGGATTAAGCCATAAGGTTGCCAAGTTCCAGGTGGTGGCTGGAGATTGCTTGGGATTACAGCTGATCTGCAGGCCACAGAGATCAGTTCCTCTGGAGAAAATGGCTGCTTGGGAGGGGGACTCTGTGGCTTTATCCCACCCTGACGTTCCTCCCCTTCCCACCCACCCTGCCTTCCCCAAGCTCAACCCCCAAATCTCCAGGAATTTCCCAACCTGGAACTTGGAACCATATCTCTGTATTCAGACATCAGGTGAAACCATAGTGGTGGAGAAGAAGCAGAAGCAGCAGAAGCAGCAGCAGACGAAGCAGAAGCAGAAGAAGCAGCAGAAGCAGCAGAAGAAGAAGCAGCAGAAGAAGCAGAAGGAGCAGCAGTAGAAGCAGAAGCAGCAGCAGAAGAAGCAGAAGCAGAAAAAGCAGAAGAAACAGCAGAAGCAGCAGCAGAAGAAGCAGAAGCAGCAGAAGCAGCAGCAGACGAAGCTAGAAGCAGAAGAAGCAGCAGAAGCAGCAGAAGAAGCAGAAACAGCAGAAGCAGCAGCAGACGAAGCAGAAGCAGAAGAAGCAGCAGAAGCAGCAGAAGGAGCAGCAGCAGAAGAAGCAGAAGGAGCAGCAGTAGAAGCAGAAGAAACAGCAGAAGCAGCAGCAGAAGAAGCAGAAGCAGCAGAAGCAGCAGCAGGCGAAGCAGAAGCAGAAGAAGCAGCAGAAGCAGCAGAAGAAGAAGCAGCAGAAGAAGCAGAAGGAGCAGCAGTAGAAGCAGAAGCAGCAGCAGAAGAAGCAGAAGCAGAAAAAGCAGAAGAAACAGCAGAAGCAGCAGCAGACGAAGCAGAAGCAGAAGAAGCAGAAGAAACAGCAGAAGCAGCAGCAGAAGAAGCAGAAGCAGCAGAAGCAGCAGCAGACGAAGCAGAAGCAGAAGAAGCAGCAGAAGCAGCAGAAGAAGCAGAAACAGCAGAAGCAGCAGCAGATGCAAGCAGAAGCAGAAGAAGCAGCAGAAGCAGCAGAAGGAGCAGCAGCAGAAGAAGCAGAAGGAGCAGCAGTAGAAGCAGAAGAAACAGCAGAAGCAGCAGCAGAAGAAGCAGAAGCAGCAGAAGCAGCAGCAGACGAAGCAGAAGCAGAAGAAGCAGCAGAAGCAGCAGAAGAAGAAGCAGCAGAAGAAGCAGAAGGAGCAGCAGTAGAAGCAGAAGCAGCAGCAGAAGAAGCAGAAGCAGAAAAAGCAGAAGAAACAGCAGAAGCAGCAGCAGACGAAGCAGAAGCAGAAGAAGCAGAAGAAACAGCAGAAGCAGCAGCAGAAGAAGCAGAAGCAGCAGAAGCAGCAGCAGACGAAGCAGAAGCAGAAGCAGCAGAAGCAGCAGAAGAAGCAGAAACAGCAGAAGCAGCAGCAGACGAAGCAGAAGCAGAAGAAGCAGCAGAAGCAGCAGAAGGAGCAGCAGCAGAAGAAGCAGAAGGAGCAGCAGTAGAAGCAGAAGAAACAGCAGAAGCAGCAGCAGAAGAAGCAGAAGCAGCAGAAGCAGCAGCAGACGAAGCAGAAGCAGAAGAAGCAGCAGAAGCAGCAGAAGAAGAAGCAGCAGAAGAAGCAGAAGGAGCAGCAGTAGAAGCAGAAGCAGCAGCAGAAGAAGCAGAAGCAGAAAAAGCAGAGGAAGCAGAAACAGAAGAAGCAGCAGCAGAAGAAGCAAAAGCAGAAGCAGCAGCAGCAGCAGAAGAAGAATTAGTTCAGAGGTGTCAAATTTAATACAAGGGCTGGATTTGACATAAATGTCACTTTTGGGGGCCGGGCCGTGTGTGCCATAAAATGTAATGCCAAGTAGCAGAAATGTAACCCTTATAAAGAACACAGGCTAACCCAGTTAACTATTTTTTTTACTCAAAATATGAACAAAAGCAATTGATTCCTTGCAGTGACAGCAACTGATATACTGAGGGACCCACCAAAGCCCCAATACATGTATTTAATCATATGAAAGACTAGGTTTTTCCCAAGGGATATCATAAAAGGGAGAGTACCTCACATTTCCATACATAACAGTTGCTTATGGGCCAGGAAAAAGCCCTGGATGAGCCACTTCCGGCCCCCAGACCTTATGTTTGGCACCCCTAGATTAGATTTATACCCCGCCCTTCACTACCGAATGGAGTCTCAGAGTGGTTGACAATCTCCTTTCCTTTCCCTCCCCACAACAGACACCCTGTGAGCAATGCTCCCTCTAAGCTGTGGAGTCTTGTGAGCAAAACTTCTACTTTGTGTGCTACTGGCATTAAAGTTGTGAGTGAGAAATTTGACTATTGCATAAATTAGTTTGCTCTGGAGCCATGCTTCCTGCGCTAAGACAAAAATGCGTGAGCCGGAGGCTAAAAAACTGTGAGAAAGAGCTCTGTAAGCCCCTGTAAGAAGAGCTCTGTAAGCTCTTGGAGGATTGGCTACATTAGGGAGTGTGTCGCCTAATATGCAAAGGAGTTCCCGCTACAGAAAGAGCCCTGGTTGGCCCACTGCAAATTGGAAACTACCCAGAGATTTTGGGGGTGGAGCCTGAGGAGGGCAGGGTTTGGGAAGGGGAGATGCCACAGCAGGGTATAATCCCATAGAGTCCAGCCTCCAAAGCAGCCACGTTCTCCAAGGGGACTGATTTCAATTGGCTGGAGATCAATTGTAATAGCAGGCGCTCTCCAGGTATCAGCTGGAGGTTGGCATCCCTGGCACATTAATGTCCTTTCCGCCTTCCTGAACCCCGCCCTCCCCAGGTTCCACTCCCCAAATCTCCAGGTATTTCCCCCACCCGCCCCAAACTGTTGTTCATTAAGTTAATTGCTTCTTAATCTGGAGCATTCATGGCTAGGAGCCCTTGATTCCTTGAAAGTGTCTCATTCCCCTTGAAGCTACCAAAGCTATAAGAAAACAAGGAAGACCCAGAAAACCCATTCATAAAGCCGCTCAATGTGATTTTTGAGGATTAATGTTTAGCAGCACCAATGCAGTTCTATAGGACCAGCCGGGAAATGTGGTTAGGTGGTCCTTGGCCCCAGGCACACCGGGGGGAAATTGCGGCTGAAGTGTGGCTTTTTTGAGCCGCATCAAAGAGAAGTGCGGCGGTGGGCTCAGACAGATCCCCGAGCCGCCGCGCAGTTGCTCCCCGGCATGATCAGATGCCGGGGGGAAGCCACAGATCGGTGAGCGAGGCGAGCCCACTGCACATGTGCGCGCATGCGCAGGTCTATAGGGCCTTTGTATGCTGCAGGGAGATGGATGTGTCGGCGACCAGACGCCAGTCTGTGCTGCGCATCAACTGTTAGGTAGTACTCTTTTGGTGCTACCTTTTTGCAGCGGGTTTTCGGCTGGAAGGGACAGATCGGGGAAGGGTGCACGCCGCTTCCCAGATGTTGTGGTATGATTGCGCCCGCTTGATGCACCCCCGATCCGTCCCTCCCGCGGGGCAAATCCTCCCGTGTGACCGGGACCCTCATGTCAAAATACCAGAGACTGATTCTGAATGACAGTCCAACCCAACTGGACTGCAGACATTGGGATCCACAGTGGTGCTGCTGGTATCATTCCGGGAAACAGAAGCACCACTGCATCTGTGGAATTATATGGCAGACATCAGAACCAATGCTCCTTCTAAGGCAGGGGTGTCAAACATGTGGCCCGGGGGCCACATCAGGCCCCCGGAGGGCTTCTCTCAGGCCCGCATTGGAGCTGGCTGTCTTCTGCTTCTTCTTCCGGGTCTGCTGCTGCTGCATCATCGTAGGTTTGCAGCTTACAGGTACACACCCGAACAGCACACTCAAGATTGCAACAGAACAGACGTTTCGATGCAATAATTCAGAGCAAGGGGTGTCAGTTATCAGACAGTGTTAAATAAACAAAATATTGCAAGAGTGCTAATGTTTTAAGCATGTTTTTATTTTAAGTTAAAAAAAACCCCACCCTTTGTGTTTGTGTCCTTTATAAAGTTTATACCTCCGCTACCTGGCATTACATTTTATGACACCCATGGCCCGGCCCAACAAGGTCTCATTTACGTCAGATCCAGCCCTCATAACTGAGAGCCAGTTTGGTGTAATGGTTAAGTGCACGGACTCTAATCTGGGAGAACCGGGTTTGATTCCCCACTCCTCCACTTGCAGCTGCTGATGTGACCTTGGGTCAGTCACAAGCTCTGGCACAGCTGTTCTCTCAAGGACAGTTTCTGTCAGAAGTTCTCTCAGCCCCACCTACCTCACAGGGTGTCTGTTGTGGGGAGGGGGAGGAAAGGAGTTTGTAAGCCGCTCTGAGACGCCTTTGGGCAGTGAAGGGCGGGGTATAAATCCAAACTCTTCTCTTCTTCTTCATAACGAATGGGTTTGACACCCCTGATTTAAGGTGTGGAGTCTTGTGAGCAAAAATTCTACTTCGGGAGCTACTGGCATTAAAGTTGTGAGTGAGCAAATTGGCTCCTGCGTCAATTAGTTTGCTCTGGAGCCCTCCTTCCTGAACTGAGACAAAAATGTGTGAGCCGGAGGCTAAAAACCATGAGCTAGCTCACACTAGTTCAGCTTACAGGGAACATTGCTCGGGCAAGGGAGGTTAAACACCAGGGAGGTGGAAGAGGAGGAGAAGAATGGGGTAGAGGAAAGGAAGAAAAGAAGGGGGAAAGCCCAGAGGAGCATCTAGGATTGCCATCTCCAGGTTGGGAAAGTCCTGGAGATTTGGGGGGTGGAGCTTGGAGAGGGCTGAGTCTGGGGAGGGAGGGGCCTCAGAGAGGTATGATGCCATATTATTCAACCTCTGAACCCACCATTTTCTCCGGGGCAACTGATCTCTGTTGTCCGGAGATGCATTGTAATTTTGGGAGAACTCCAGCCCCCACCTGGAGCTTTCAAAAACTGGGGGTCACAGCCAACGCTCCCTCTAAGCTGTGGAGTCCTGAGAGTAAAAATTCTACTGTGTGAGCTACTGGCATTCAAGTTGTGAGCGAGTAATTTGGCTACTGCATAAATTAGTTTGCTCTGGAGCCCTCCTTCCTGAGCGAAGACAAAAATGTGTGAGCCGGAGGCTAAAAAACTCTGAGCTAGCTCACACTAACTCACCTTAGAGGGAACACTGGTCACAGTATTAGGAAGATATGCAAAAGTATATAGCACTCTGTATAACAGAGGTACGTTCAAGGTAAAATAAGTTTTGTGCTTTTCCTTTTTCTGTTTTTCTATACTGTTATATAAATATTGGTATCAAAGACGATCAAAAACAGGTTTCACCCGAACGAAACATCAAAGTGCAGGTTCAGATCCTGTACAGATATTCAGACAGCACCTTGCCGGTATCACAATCACTAGTCCAGCTTCCGACTCAAAGCAGAGTCCGGCTTCTGCCTCCATTTGGGCTGCTCAGGAGCCCGAAAGCCCAGCTGCATGGCCGGGGTGGAGCAGGATTAGAGGCAGCATTGCTCAGACAAGAAACGCCATCAGCTTGGTTCTCCGCTAAGGAACCGGTCTTCAGTACGGAGATAAGAACCCTTAATTAATAACCCTGGTTCTTGAAGGAGCCACAACCGCCAGGCTGTATAAGGCTCGCAATTTATGCTGGGATCAGAATATCCAGCTCTGGTTTGGGAAATACCCAGAGATTTTGAGGGTGGAGCCTGAGGGGCGGGGTTTGGGGAGGGTCTTCGATGGGGTGCAACGTCACAGAGTCCACCTTCCGAAGCAGCCATTTTCTCCAGGGGAACTGATCTCTGTCACCCGGAGATCAGTCGTAATCCCAGGAGATCTCCAGCCATCCCTTGGAGATTTGAGTAAACCAAAAAAGGGATCACAGTCACAAGGAAGTATATCAGAGAAACAAACACTGTGATAAAAATGACAGTGACACTTCATAAATCTATGAACATGTCTCCTTATATATAAAGCTGACTCGGGGTGGCAAGATTCCATGCGCTCCCTGCTGTAAAATGCCCTCCCTCAGCCATTGGGCCTGCCAGCCGCCACTCAAGAGTACCCACATGCCATTTGCCAGGTGCTGGGTCTGCTCCTCTTCCCCGCCCACTCCCCCTTCGGCCACTCTTCTCTGTCAGAATTCCCAGCAAATGGCTTTGTCTCTTAATGAAGATGCTTCTCCTGCTTGCCTCCTGTGTGGGACTTAACTTTTCCCTCAGTGGCTGTTGGTAGGTGTAACGAAACGGCAGTTACCTGTGTTTGTAAGATGGCTGCTGGGCTGCTGTCTGTGGTTGTTTGTTTAAAATGTTCCGCCATTAGGTTTAATTGAGCTGTAGTTCCAGAGAGGGGCCTGTAGGAGTATCACTCACTGGGTTGAATGGGCCTTCCTCATCTGCTGGACTACATTTCCCAGCTGCCCCAAGGCAGAAAAGGGTGGGAAAACAGGGACTGTCCCAACATGCAGGGCAGCATCAATATAGACTGCAGACCATCCAGGGAGGAGGCCGTCTTTGTCCTACAGGAGTTTAGGAAAGGCTTCTGCCCCCTGTGCTGACCAGGCTGTCCAGGCCACAAGCCAGAGACGTGGGTGAACCCTTGGAGGCAGCAGAAATTCAGCCACTCCACAGTTGGCTGGACTGGGGAATGAATGGAAGTTTCCCTGCTCTCTTGGGCCAGAGCGAGAGAGGCTAGAGCAGAGAGCCAGAGGCCGGTGTGTAGGGAAAGAGGATGGCGTTTAACCCCTGTGGGTTTATGCCCTGCTGGTTCATAGTGTGTACTTACTCTGCTCTGACCACAAAGTCTCCCCCACTCTGCACAATAACAAAGGGAGGGGGTAGCCCAAGGAGGCAAGGAAAGGCCAGACCCTTGGGTTGCCAACTTTCCAGGGATCCCCCAAAGATTGGGGATCCCATCTCCAAACACGGAGATTCGGCCACAGGGGTCTCACTGTCCCTCTAAAAAGGCAGTGATGATTCAGTAAGTCATGGCAGCGAATTTAAGAAGTGAAATATGCACACGGGACGAGGGTGGGAGGCAAACAGCTGAGTGGTAAACTGGAGCCCGTTTTGCCACAGCAAGCAACCAAACTTGGTTCAGACAAAGGATGGAAACTCTTTGCAGGCCTTTGAGAGGAACTCATTGGGGCCAGTCCTGAGTCTAGGGTTGCCAGCTCCAGGTAGGGAGATTCTTGGAGGTTTTCTGGAAGAGTCTATGGAAGCCAGGGTTTGGGGAGGGGAGAGGCCTCAGCTGAACACAATGCCATACAGCCCACCTTCTAAAGCAGTTATTTTCTCCAGGGTGGGTGGGAGATCTGTTGTCTGGAGTCCATTTGTGATACCTGGTGATCTTCAGGCTCCACCTGGAGGTTGGCTGCCATAGGCGTGGCAGTCAGTACTTCAGAGCAGGGTCTGCTAGATCCAGGTTCTTGCTGTAGAAGCTGAGTGGGTGGTTTTGGACCAGTCACAGATTTACCTCACAGGGTTGTTGTGCAATTCAAAAGGGGGAGAGGGGAATGATGTAAGCTGCTTTGGTCCCCATTGCAGAGAAAGACGACTTTTCCTCCTGGGAAACCATTGTTGCCAATCTCCAAGTGAGGGCTGGAGATCACTCAGAATTACAACTGCTCTCCAGATGGCAGAGATCAGTTCTCCTGAAGAAAATGGTTGACTCTGTGGCAGTCAGGGCTTCAGAGCATGGAAAATGGTGGACTCTGGCAGACAGGGCTTCAGAGCACGGGAGAGGCTGCAGGTGTGTGTGTGTGGGGAAATGGAAAGCTGAGAGAGAGGGGGAAATAAAGGTAGGTTGATGACTGGCTGGGAAGGAGATAGGGTTGCCAACTCCAGGCTGGGAAATTCTTGGAGATTTGAGGGATGTAACCTGGAGAGGGTGAGGTTTGAGGAGGGCTAGGACCTCAGATAGGTACAATGCCATAGACTCCACCCTCCCAACCAGCCATTCCCTTCTGGGGAACTGCTGTTCCCAATCTCAGGAGACGGGTGGAAATCACTCAGAATTACAACTGATCTCCAGGAGGGAGGGGGAAGGAGATGCAAAGCTGAAATCAGAGGGGCAGATAACGGCAGGTTGATGCTTGGCTGGGAAGGAGATAAGGTTGCGAACTCCAGGTTGGGAAATTCATGGAGATTTGGGGGTGGAGCCTGGAGAGGGTGAGGTTTGGGGAGGGGGTGGGACCTCAGACAGGTACAATGTCATAGACTCCACCCTCCAAACCAGCCATTTCCTCCTGGGTAACAATTGTTGCCAATCTCCAGGTGAGGGCTGGAGATCACTCAAAATTACCACTGCTCTTCAGAAAGCAGAGATCAGTTCCTCTGGAGAAAATGGTGGACTCTGCGTCATTATACCCTGCTGAGGTCACCACAGCACATTGAGGCTGAGTGCCCAAGGCCCTGGCACTCTCCCAGAGCCTCTTTCTAGAGCTCATTGTATTTATTTATTAATCACAAAGAGTGATTAACATATGGAATTCACTGCCACAGGAGGTGGTGGCAGCTGCAAACATGGACAGTTTCAAGAGGGAATTAGATAAACAAATGGAGCAGAAGTCCATCAGTGGCTATTAGCCACAGGGTATAGATGGGAACTCTCAGTCTGGGGTGATGCACTCTATCCTTGGTGCTGGAGGGGGCAGCAGTGGGAGGGCTTCTGGTGCCCTGGCCCCACTGCTAGACCTCCTGATGGCACCTGGTATATTTTGGCCGCTGTGTGACAGTGTTGGACTAGATGGGCCATTGGCCCGATTCAACATTGGCTTCTCTTATGTTCTTATTTCCACAACGGGCCTTACTCCTAGTCAAATTATATTACATATGACACTTTTACAATATTACTAAGGAAACCTTGAGAACGTTAGAATTTCCTTAGTGATATTGTAAAAGTTTCATTTGTAATATAATTTTATGTTCATCGCGTTATTAAATGTCATTTGTCATTTTTATGACGGTGTAAAGAGTACCTCTCAGCTGAAGGCAATCAACAAGCAGAAAAGCAGACAAGGAAATGTTGTAATGCAATAGAATATATTAACAATTTTAACTACAACCATAACTACAGTACAATATAAACAATAAGGTGCATAAATACATAGAAATAACAATAAATAATTGAGAAATACATTCAAAAATCCATTTCAAAAATCCATAATTAAGCCTTTGGACTGTGTCTCCATTTCGATCCTGGACTTCCCCAGAAGTAAACTTTCTTGCATTTAATGTATGATGGCTCATTGATATTCACATCCATTTAGTGGGTGTTGTCTCCCCTGTTTTCATATAGTTTTCTCTTTCATTTTCAAAGGCTTGTATTTCAAATAGGAAACAAGTTCTTTATAACAGGTGCCAGTCGAGTTTGCTGCTTGCTTCCAGAGGCTAGAATCTTACTTCTAGAAGCTTACTTCTGAGGAAGTCCAGGATCGAAACAGACACACAGTCCGGACGCTTCGTTATGGATTTCTGAAATGGATTTTTGAATGTATTTCTCAATTATTTATTGTTATTTCTATGTATTTATGCACCTTATTGTTTATATTGCACTGTAGTTATAGTTGTAGTTAAAATTGTTAATATATTCTACTGCATTACGACGTTTTCCTGGCTGCTTTTCTGCTTGTTGTCATTTTTATCACAGTGTTTGTTTGATATATAACCACTTGGAAATTATCAATTCTAGTTGTGACTTGAGGGAGGGTCTTCAACGGAGTAAAATGCCATACAGTCTCCCTTCCAAAGCGGCCATTTACTCCAGGCGAACTGATTTCTGTAGCCTGGAGACAGTTGTAATCCCAGATCTCCAGGCACTGCCTGGAGGCTGGCAACCCCACTTATATTTCAGTCAGACGCGTTGCAAAAAAAGGGAGTCAGGATGCAAAGATGCCACGCAAAATGTAATCCACTTGATTTGGCACCCCTAAGCGCCTCCAGAAAGTCACCCGGATCTGTGCGGAGCTGTTCCAGAAACCGTGAACCAAAATCTATTACCTTTGCCTTCGTTGGCGACATCCAGGAAGACGTGCAGGACAGTTTTGGGACAGAGGGCATTTGGGGAGGGCAAACCGTGCCGGCAGACTGGGCCACACGTTTGTAACCTGCGCCTCCGGCTTACTTTGCTTGTGGACACGTCCCCCTTTTGTGTTCTTGACGCTTGGACACCTTGAGTCTAAGGGAACAAGGTGGGAGACAGACAGATGGGTATTTTAAACAAATAAACGCCACCTCTTTCCCCTTGCTCCGGCCTTTGGTGGATGGCGAAAGAGTCGTGTCAAATGTGATGACGGTTTGTTTAGCTGGCAAGAGATGCGGCTTGTGCAAAAGATACAGAGAGGGGGAAAGAGGGAGACAGCCAAACACGATTGGCGGTTCTCCTGGGAGATGGAGGGAAAACACGCCGTTTCCAATTGACCTGTCCACGCTAATCGGTGCCTGTCTTGTCACATCTATACAGTGTATTTCAAACCCGCCTTTCCTCCAAGGAGCTCAAGGTAACATACGTGACTCCACCCCCATTTTGTGCTCACAACAACCCTCTGCAGTAGGCTGGGGTAGGAGCCAGTCTGGCGTAGTAGTTCAGAGCGGCGGACTCTAATCTGGGAGGACCGGGTTTGATTCCCCACTCCTCCACATGCAGCCAGCTGGGTGACCTTGGACAAGCCACAGTTCTCTCAGAGCTGTTCTCCCAAGAGCAGTCCTCGAGAGAGCTCTCTCAGCCCCACCTACCTCATAGGCAGTGTTTCCCTCTAAGCTGAGTCAGTGTGAGCAAGCTCACAGTTTCTTAGCCTCCGGCTCACACATTTTTGTCTTAGCCCAGGAAGGAGGGCTCCAGAGCAGACTAATTTATGCACTAGCCAAATCGCTCACTCACAAATTTAATGCCAGCAGCTCACAAAGTAGAATTTTTGCTCACAAGACTCCGCAGCTTAGAGGGGAAGGGAAAGGCGATTGTAAGCCGCTCTGAGACTCTGAGTGAAGGGCGGGAAATGAATCCAATCTCTTCTTCTTTGTCGTCGTCATCTTCTTCTGGAAGCGACTGTACTAAGGTCACCCAGCAAGCTTCCATGGCAGAGTGTGTGTGTGTGGGGGGTCTCCCAAATTCCAATCTGAGACTCTAACCACTACACCACCAATGTGAGACATAGGGATTCCAACTCCAGGTTAGAAAATACCTGGAAATTTGGGGGGTGGGGCCTAGCAGGGTACAATGCCATAGAATCCACCCTCCAAAGCAGCCATTTTCTCCAAGGGGACTGATCTCTGCTGCCCGGAGACCAGTTGTAATTCTGGAAGATCTCCAGTCCCCGTCTGGAGGCTGGCAACCCTGTTGACAGAATGGAAGCTGCTAAGGGGGTCGTTGCTAAGGGCCTCATACCAAGTTGCTAAGGGCCTCATACCAAGGCCACATTTCTCACGAGCGCCATGTATCGGGTTCGCCCCACTGTTTTATCTATATATTATTTATTTAATTCATTGATACGCCACCGTGGTCTCCAGCGGGGGACCCAGAGTAGCTGTTGTCCTTCTCCTCAGCTCCATTTATCCTCACAGCAACCCTGTGAGGTAGGCTAGGCAGAGAGGGTGTGACAGGCCCCAAGGTCACCCAGCCGGCTTCCACGGCAGAGTGGAAATCCAAACCTGGGTCTCTCTCCCAGATAATAGTACAAAGGCTGTGTCTGGTGGCGACAAATCTTAATTCTGGGCATAGGCTTTCATAGAATCAGAGTTGGAAGGCACCTCTAGTTGGAAGCAATGCTCCCTCTAAGCAAAAATTCTACTTTGTGAGCTACTGGCATTAAAGTTGTGAGTGAGCGATTTGGCTGCTGCATAAATTAGTTTGCTCTGGAGCCATCCCTTCCTGAGCTAAGACAAAAATGTGTGAGCTGGAGGCTAAAAAGCTGTGAGCTAGCTCACACTAACTCAGCTTAGAGGGAACACTAGTTCAACCTCCTGCCCTGTGAGGAAGAAGAAGAAGAAGAAGAGATTGGATTTATACCCCGCCCTTCACTACCCAAAGGAGTCTCAGAGCGACTCACAAACTCCTTTCCCTTCCCCTCCGCACAACAGACACCCTGTGAGGAAGAAGAAGAGGAGATTGGATTTATACCCTGCCCTTCACTACCCAAAGGAGTCTCAGAGCAGCTGACAAACTCCTTTTCCCTTCCCTTCCCTTCCCCTCCCCACAACAGACACCCCGTGAGGCAGAAGAAGAAGAAGAAATTGGATTTATACCCTGCCCTTCACTACCAGAAGGAGTCTCAGAGGGTGTAGTGGGCGTGGCCACCTCTGAAGCTAGCCGGAACTCCATTCCTGTGCGTTCCTGCCCAAAAATAGCCCTGGAGACAGAGATGATGGCGATAACTCCTAGGAACTGGAGGCATCAGTCTTTGGCTGGATGTGATTTTGCTCTGCTGTGACGTTGACGGCACTTGCAAAATAGTTGGGTTTGCCGTAGTGCAAGGCCATTTTCGCGTATTGACTGGAATGGATGTGGTCATTCTTCCTTGTTTTCAAGATGCTCGAACGGGATGAGAAGGCCAGTGAAACTTTGTCCTCAGTGGGTACGACAGAATCAGAGGCACGTCTGATCCAAAGGCTGAGAAGGAGACAGCTCTCACCTATAAGGCTGAAGCGAATGAGAGTTGATCTGAAGAGAATGAGAATAGCGAGGGGGAGATGGTGCAAACTTGGGAGTGATGGAGATACGAAAGTGTATATCATGTTCGAGTTAATTTAAGAACATAAGAACATACGAAGAGCCCTGTTGTATCAGAACAGTGGTCCACCCAGTCCAGCATCCAGTCTCATACAGCAGCCAACCAGTTCCTCTGGAGGGCCAACAATGGGGCAGAAAGGCTGAGGCCTTCATGAGAACACCAGAAGAGCCTTGCTGGGTCAGACCAGTGGTCCATCTAGTCCAGCATCCTGTCACACACAGTGGCCAAAAAGTTCCTCTGGAGGTCCAGCAACAGGGCATAAAGGCCGAGGCCTTCATAAGAACACCAGAAGAGCCCTTCTGGGTCAGACTAATCGTCTAGTCCAGCCTCCTGCCTCACACAGCGGCCAACCAGTTCCTCTGGAGGGCCAACAACAGGGCATAGAGGCCAAGGCCTTCATACGAACATCAGAAGAGCCCCTGCTGGGTCAGACTAATAGTCCGTCTAGCCCAGCCTCCTGTCTCACACAGTGGCCAACCAGTTTCCTCTGGACGGCCAACAACAGGGCACAGAGGCCCTTACAAGAACACCAGAAGGGCCCTGCTGGATCAGACCAGCGGTCCATCTAGTCCAGCATCCCATCTCACACAGTGGCCAACCAGTTCCTCTGCAGGGCCAACAACAGGGCTTAGAGGCCAAGGCCTTCCCCTGATTTTGCTTCCTGGCCCTGGGATCCTGTGGTTTACTGCTTCTAAATGTGGAGGTTCAATATGGACCCACGTAACTTACCACCACTAAAAGAATAAGGTTAAGAACATAAGAGAAGCCAATGTTGGATCAAGCCAACGTTCACACCTGAAGAAAAGCACTGGGGTGACCCACCCATACACATACATGAAGGTACCACATACTGAATCAGCCCTTAGATCCACGAAGGTCGGTATTGTCTACTCAGACTGGCAGAGAGTGATTAACAGGTGGAATTCACTGCTGCAGGAAGTGATAGCAGCTATAAGCATAGACAGCTTCAAGAAGGCATTGGAGAAACATATGGAGCGGAGGTCCACTAGTGGCTATCAGCCACAAGTTATAGAGCACGGGTGTCAAACAAGTGGCCCGGGGGCCAGATGAGGCCCCCGGAGGGCTTCTCTCAGGCCCGCAGTGGAACTGGTTGCCTTCTGCCTCTTTTTCCAGTTCTGCTGCTGCTGCATCATCGTAGGTTTGCAGCTTACAGATACACACCTGAACGGTGTACTCAAGATTGCAGCAGCAGAGACATTTTGATGCCATAATTCAGAGCAAAGAGGTGTCAGTTATCAGACACAGTTAAAGAAACAAAATATTGCAAGAAGTGCTAATGTTTTAAGCATGTTTTTATTTTAAGTAAAAAAAACACCCTTTGTGTTTGCGTCCTTTATAAAGTTTATCTCTCTGCTACCTGGAGCTGCGGTGGCTCAAGTGGTTAAGATGCTGAACTGCAGACTGGAAGGTCTGCAGTTTAGCAGTTCGAGACCCGAGTGCTGCATGACGGAGTGAGCTCCCGCCTCTGGCCCTGGCGCCTGCCAACCTAGCAGTTCGAAAGCAAGAAACTGCAAGTAGATAAATAGGTACCACTTCAGTGGGAAGGTAACAGCGTTCCGTGCGCCTCGGCGTCTAGACATGCCGGCCACATGACCATGGAAAAGTCTTCAGACAGTGCTGGCTCCTTTGGCTTGGAAACGGAGATGAGCACTGCAACCCTAGAGTCAGATTTGACTGGCTTTCGAGCAAGGGAAACCTTTACCTTTACCTGGCATTACATTTTAAGACACACGTGGCCCAGCCCAACAAGGCCTCATGTATGTTAGATCCAGCCCTCACAATAAATGAGTTCCACACTGCTGGTATAGAGGGAACACTCTGTCTGGGGCAGGGATGCTCTGTATTCTTGGTGCTGGGGGGGGCAACGGCAGGAGGGCCTCTAGAGTCCTGGCCCTGCTGGTGGGCCCCCTGATGGCCCCTGGGTTTTGGCCACTGTGTTGGTCTGATCCAACATAGCTTCTCTTATGTTCTCTCCAGGGTCTCAGGCGGAGGTCTTTCACATCCCCTGCTGCCTGGTCCTTTCACTTGGAGATTTGTTGTTGTTCAGTCACACAGTCGAGTCCGACTCTTCGCGACCCCATGGACCAGATCACGCCAGGCCCTCCTGTCTTCCGCCGTCCGCTGAAGTCTGCTCAATTTCATGTTCGTTGCATCGATGACACTGTCTAACCATCTCATCCTTTGCCGTCCCCTTCTGCTTTGACCTTCAATCTTTCCCAGCATCGGGGTCTTTTCCAGTGAGTGCTCCCTTCTCATTTGGTGGCCAAAGTATTTGAGCTTCAGCTTCAGGATCTGGCCTTCCAGGGAACAGTCAGGGTTGATTTCTTTTAGGATTGACTGATTTGATCTCCTTTCAGTCCACGGGACTCTCAAGAGTCTTCTCCAGCACCATAGTTCAAAAGAATCTATGCTTCGGCGCTCGGCCTTCCTTATAGTCCAGCTTTCGCAGCCATACATTACTAGGGGGAATACCATTGCTTTGACCATGCGGACTTTTGTTGGCAGAGTGATGTCTCTGCTTTTTATCATGCTGTTTAGGTTTGCCATCGCTTTCCTCCCAAGGAGATACGGGGAATCAAACCTGGGACCTTCTGCCTGTAAAGCAGATGCTCTGATCACTAAGCCAGAGCCTCCTCCACTTCAAAGAAAAAGTCTTCTTGACTACTAGGAGACTTTGCCTAGACGTCCAGTTGCTCGCTGCTCTTCTTAGCATTCGTGCTGAGAGACACAAGGAAGTGAGGTGTTCATGCTGTCCGTGCCTGTTGGACGGCGGCAGGTCGTCTCCAAAAGCAGCCACGGCAATAGGGGGAATAAATGACACACCTGAGCATCCTGAACCGGTGCTGGAAACCACGGCCTGATGAGATCAGCAAAACGTTGAGGAAGAGGGCAAACTGTTCACCGACTCTTATGTCTGTGTCAGCGATCCCCGGGGAAACTTCAGAAGCTATATATAATTCTTTGGTGGCAGCGGAAAGTGCCTTCAAGTTGCAGCTCATTCACTGTGACTCTGTGGGGGTTTCCAAGGCAAGAGCTGTTTGGAGATGGTGTGCCGTTGCCCGCCTCTGCATAGCAACCCTGGGCTTCCTTGGTGGTCTCCATCCAAGTACTAACCAGGGCTGACACTGCTTAGCTTCCAGGATCTGACGAGAACAGTTAGAGCAATTCAGTGGCAAAGCGAGCAGCAGATTTGCATGTAGAAGGTCCCAGGTTCAGTTCCTGACATTTAGTAAGAACAAAAGGGGGACCCGCGATACTCGCGGGGCGGAGGAGCTCCACGTGGAGGAGGATGAAGCAGCCACAGGTAAGCCTTCTCCCCCACCAGCATCAACGGCAAGGCCCGTGTGGCTCCCAGCTGCCAGGCCAGCTAAGCCTTCTCCCCACCCCCAGCACCAATGGCGAGGCCCGTGTGGCTCCTGCCAGGCCTGCTAAGCTTCCCCTTGCGCAGCAGTGGCAGTGCCGGTGCGGCCTGAGTGGCCAGCCTGCCAAGTCTTCTCCCACCTCCCCAGTGGCAGTGAAGAGGCAGTTCTCAGAGCATTCCCTGCACATGCACAGGGAACGCTCCTTAACTTTCGGGGGGATTTATGTATCCCCCCTATAGTTTTTTATAGAGTTCAGATCTGGGGATTGCCCCAAATGTGCAGGAAAATCTCTTTGTCCCCTAGGTGCCCCCGATGTGCGGATTTAGATATCCGCATGTGGGGGCACCTTGGCTATTAGATATATAGATAACAGAAGAGCGCTGCTGGATCAGGCCAATAGTGCATTTAGTCCAGCACCCTGCCTCACACAGTGGCTGACCAGTTCCTCTGCAGGGCCAAGAACAGGGCATGGAGGCCGAGGCCTTCATAAGAACATCAAAAGAGCCCTGCTGGATCAGAGCAGTGGTCCATCTAGTCCAGCCTCCTATCTCACACAGTGGCCAGCCAGTGCCTCTGGAGGGCCAACGAGAGGGCACAGAGGCCGAGGCCTTCCAAAGAACATCAGAAGAGCCCTGCTGGATCAGACCAGTGAGGGTCCATCCAGTCCAGCATCCTGTCTCACACAGTGGCCAGCCAGTTCCTCTGGAGAGCCAACAACAGGGCATAGAGGCCGAGGCCTTCATAAGAACATCAGAAGAGCCCTGCTGGATCAGACCAGTGAAGGTCCATCTAGTCCAGCATCCTGTCTCACACAGTGGCCAGCCAGTGCCTCTGGAGGGTCAACAACAGGGCAGAGAGGCCGAGGCCTTCATAAGAACATCAGAAGAGCCCAGCTGGATCAGACCAGGGGTCCATCTAGCCCAGCATCCTGTCTCACACAATGGCCAACCAGCTCCTCTGGAGGGCCAACAACAGGGCAGAGAGGCCGAGGCCTTCCAAAGAACATCAGAAGAGCCCTGCTGGATCAGACCAGTGGTCCATCTAGTCCAGCATCCTGTCTCACACAGTGGCCAGCCAGTGCCTCTGGAGGACCAACAACAGGGCAGAGCCCGAGGCCTTCATAAGAACATCAGAAGAGCCCAGCTGGATCAGACCAGGGGTCCATCTAGTCCAGCATCCTGTCTCACACAGTGGCCAGCCAGTGCCTCTGGAGGGCCAACGAGAGGGCACAGAGGCCGAGGCCTTCCAAAGAACATCAGAAGAGCCCTGCTGGATCAGACCAGTGAGGGTCCATCCAGTCCAGCATCCTGTCTCACACAGTGGCCAACCAGTTCCTCTGGAGGGTCAACAACAGGGCAGAGAGGCCGAGGCCTTCATAAGAACATCAGAAGAGCCCAGCTGGATCAGACCAGGGGTCCATCTAGTCCAGCATCCTGTCTCACACAGTGGCCAGCCAGTGCCTCTGGAGGGTCAACAACAGGGCAGAGAGGCCGAGGCCTTCATAAGAACATCAGAAGAGCCCAGCTGGATCAGACCAGGGGTCCATCTAGTCCAGCATCCTGTCTCACACAGTGGCCAGCCAGTGCCTCTGGAGGGCCAACGAGAGGGCACAGAGGCCGAGGCCTTCCAAAGAACATCAGAAGAGCCCTGCTGGATCAGACCAGTGAGGGTCCATCCAGTCCAGCATCCTGTCTCACACAGTGGCCAACCAGTTCCTCTGGAGAGCCAACAACAGGGCATAGAGGCCGAGGCCTTCATAAGAACATCAGAAGAGCCCTGCTGGATCAGACCAGTGAAGGTCCATCTAGTCCAGCATCCTGTCTCACACAGTGGCCAGCCAGTGCCTCTGGAGGGTCAACAACAGGGCAGAGAGGCCGAGGCCTTCATAAGAACATCAGAAGAGCCCAGCTGGATCAGACCAGGGGTCCATCTAGCCCAGCATCCTGTCTCACACAGTGGCCAGCCAGTGCCTCTGGAGGGCCAACAACAGGGCAGAGAGGCCGAGGCCTTCATAAGAACATCAGAAGAGCCCAGCTGGATCAGACCAGGGGTCCATCTAGCCCAGCATCCTGTCTCACACAGTGGCCAACCAGCTCCTCTGGAGGGCCAACAACAGGGCAGAGAGGCCGAGGCCTTCCAAAGAACATCAGAAGAGCCCTGCTGGATCAGACCAGTGGTCCATCTAGTCCAGCATCCTGTCTCACACAGTGGCCAGCCAGTGCCTCTGGAGGACCAACAACAGGGCAGAGCCCGAGGCCTTCATAAGAACATCAGAAGAGCCCAGCTGGATCAGACCAGGGGTCCATCTAGCCCAGCATCCTGTCTCACACAGTGGCCAACCAGCTCCTCTGGAGGGCCAACAACAGGGCAGAGAGGCCG